>WEIS01085637.1:0-23606 GCA_013389965.1 Todus mexicanus
GCACAACTTCAGCCCATTACCTCACGTCCTACCGTTTGCCACCTGGGAAAAGAGACCAGCATCCATCTCACTACAACCTCCTTTCATACAGTTGTAGAGAGCAATAAGATCTCCCCTCAGCCTCCTCTTCTCCAGACTAAACAATCCCATGTCCCTCAGCTGCTCCTCATAAGACATTTTTGATTTATTTTTTTATGTCCTCCACATCAGTTCCCAATGTTGAAAACAGAGGTGGAAGAAAGTGTCCATCAGGCAGAGATACTGTAAAGATACACACATTAAAAAGACTGAAAGGCACTAAAAATACTGTAAGAGAAAGCTGGTGGCACAGATTCACTTCAAATGTAGCTGGTTTTATGCCTGTTTGGAGAAAGTGGTAATGGAATCCTTTCTGCCTCTGTAGGTGAACACAGTTCACCAAATTATCAAGGTTTTATTATAACAGACTGTCTTTTTAATACGCACGTGGTAAATTTGATGGTAACTGGTCAGTAGCTCAAATGTTAAATTCACTAATGCTACTGTAGTGGAGATATCAGGGGGTGACAGAGTATTGGGGAGCTGGCATTATATTGCCTTTTTGATCATCTATACGAAACATAAACTTTTGAGGAAAAATAACTGCTTAAGCCTGTGTTCTGATGCCTTTTTTTCTGAGCTTAAACAATTCTCAGGGAGGTCATAACAAAGAAGGTCTTCAGTTAAAGTAATATTTCTAATAAAACTACTGATGATCATATCCCAGCATAATTTATAGTACTTCACTCTAAATGAAAAGGGTTTAAACACACTTAGGACAAGAGGCAATGGGTGCAAGCTGGAGCACAGGAGGTTCCATGTAAACATAAGGCAAAGCTTTTCACAGTGAGGGTGCCAGAGCCTGGAACAGGCTGCCCAGAGATGTTGTGGAGTCTCCTTCTCGGGAGACATTCAAAACCCACCTGGATGTGTTCCTGTGTGACCTGCTCTAGGTGATCCTGCTCTGGCAGGGGGGTTGGACTGGATGATTATTAAGGTCCCTTCCAACCCCTGACATTCTGTGATTCTGTGATACTGTGAATGTAAAATTAAGCGAGAAGCAATATTTTGCCCGTTAGGTTTTCTACAAGTAACAGAAAACAAAGAGCACGGTCTGTTTTCTGAAACCCTAAGAAAAAAAAAAAAAAGCCTAAGGTCAAAACATTGTTTTTAAGCTTAGTTCCTATTTTTAGCAAAAGCTGCCTTTCCTACTTTCTGTTTATTTACACAGCAGCTTAACCTCATGCAGCAGTGGGCTGTCTACATCGCAAGTCTAATTAAGGGTGTGTATGTAACATACACAAACCACAGAAGACTAGAAATACAATGGCCCCCTGGATACAGCAACAAGTGAAAGGGTATGTTGAGTGCATGCATACTACTCTGTGTTGGGTTGAGCAGGTCTATTAGTCCTTAGCAAACATTTGCTGTCATTTCCACACTGTTTTACTCCAGCACTGCCATCCTCAGTGATTCATCAGCACATCTTTTAACGTTTGATGTTCCACTCAGAGCTTTAGTTCTTGATAATAAGTTATCTCACAAGGATTTCAGCTTATTTCCAGGTTAGAGGAAGGGAGAAAGAGGTAAAGTAGGTGTATAAATCTTCTAGCGAACTTCCCACAGTTCACAAGATCCCAGAAACCAAGCAGGAAACAAAACACATTTTTATTTGTATTGTTGAATCTCAGGAGGTTAAGGGCTGCTCTTCACTACACGGATTCAACATCTGCTACAAGAGATTCTGAACATGGCTGCAATTAATAAAGAATACAGCAAAAACAGTCTAGCCCAGCCTTAACATCTCCCAAGTTAAGACAGATAACCTTGTTAGATAAATACTGTTATTTTAGTTATTATCATAAAATAAAAGAATGGTTTGGGTTGGAAGGGACCTCCAAAGGTCATCTAGTCCACCCCCCCTTGCACTGAGCAGGGACATCCTCAACTAGAGCAGGTTGCTCAGAGCATTGTCAAGCCTGACCTTGAATGTCTCCAGGGACAACTACCTCCTCAACTACCTCCCTGGGCAACCCGTTCCAGTTTTCCACCACCCTTATGGTAACTTGTTCCTAACATCCAGTCTAAATCTACTTTTCTCTAATCTCAAATCGTTGCCCCTCATCCTTCCACTACAGGCCTTTGTAAAGAGTTCCTCTCCAGCCTTCCTATATTAAGACATTAGATATCTAATATAATATTTAGTTACCTAATAAATAGCAGCGTAAGAGATTCAGGACAACATATTCGTATTGATTACAGATTTCAGCAGAGGTGTGCCTATTTAGGACCAGTTTTGTTGCCAAAGCAAGAATCCAAGGACAGATATGGGTGAGGATTAAGAGTAAAGGGTTTTTTCCTCATCACATTTGCCCAGACTTGAGTTTCGGACTTGAGCATACTCAAGCCTGTGCACCAGTGCTTCCTCAAGGGAGCAGGGGAGAACAGAGCTTGCAGGAGTGGTTTTTAACTGGATGGGTTGTTATGATTGATGATGATCATAAGAGACCTGTTCTGCATTGGACCAAAGCATCCTTTGCTTTGAGGGGTGGGTGTCAAGTGGAAGGGGTCAGTCTCTTTTCTGTGGTGCCCAGTAATAGGACAAAGAGTAATGGGTGTAAGGTGGAATATAGGAAGTTCAACCTCAACATGACGAGAAACTTCCTTCCCGTGAGGGTGCCAGAGCCTGGCCCAGGCTGCCCAGGGGGTTGTGGAGTCTCCTTCTCTGGAGATGTTCAAAACCCACCTGGACATGTTCCTGTGTGGCCTGCCCTAGGTGACCCTGCTTTGCACAGTGTCTCTTCTAACCCCTACCATTCTATGATTCTGTGATCCTCAGCACAGCCCTGCTCAGCACCGCTCAGAGCAAGGATGCTCCAACGCCCACGTCTACTGGTCTGTGTTAAACACACATGAAGTCCCTCTTAGACTGAAAGCGAGTCCTGACAGCCAATGCTGACCCCAGAGAATTGTTTCAGCTCTCGAATACAGCTTTCCTTCTTCTTCTGAAATAACTGGTTTGTTGCCAAACCAAAGCACACTAGCACTACTTCTAGAGAAGCCACACTGGAGGAGGATGAGTGTGCAGTGTAGGGGCTGGCAATCCACACGTAAAACTCTCCTCATCACCAATTGACCCTGCGGCTCCTGCCAAGTGAAACTTCAACGTCACATAATTCGAAGTTGGAATAAGCATCCTATTTTACTTCTCGATAAATATAAAATTGCCCACTACTTCTGTCAGTTCATGTTTCCTCAAAACACAAACGCTACACTTCTCGTAGTCCAAAATATCTGAGAGCTGGGCTGCGTCACAGGTTTGGAGGAGTTATTTATTTATTTAGCGGAATAAAAATCACCCGGGGATTATCCAAAATCAACACGAATTTCTTCGGTGGAGGAGCTTAAATGGGTTCTTTGTATGAGCAAACAGACTTGCACAAAAACACACTGGCACTCAGCTCTCCCGATGGCTCTACATCAGAGAAGGGACCAGAGTTACTTCACCTCAGGTGCAGAATAAATGGTATGGCTGAAGGAGAGCTCATTTAAGCAGCTTTCAGATAGTAGAAATTATATGACTCGTACCTTATGCTGCACACACCCCATCGGGGTCAAGGCATGTGATTTTAAGACTTTATTTAGCTGAAGTGTATTAAAAGAAATCCAGTGTATTTCTTTATTTTCTTTGGCAAAGCATTAACCTTCTGATGTGCTTTCGGAAAAACAAATGTGCCATCACTTGAACGAATCTCTTTTTTCTGACCTCAGCTAAACTCACAGTCAGAAAACAATGATAGATTAAAATAAAGTGTTTGCCCTAAGATTAGTCAACAAGTTAATCTTGCTAGGAAAGAGGACTTTGGTTTTCAGGGAAATAACAGAGAATTGTGTTTGTCTGTTTTTCTGCTATATATGCAAGGTAAATTCTTACACAGGAAAAAAAGAAAGCCTATCAGTTATACGAACAGACTTTAGCCTGGAGATTGATAATATTTAGCCTTTCATTAAAAAGTTTCCAAAAATCATATGACTCCTTTTTACCACACGATTCAAAAAGATACTGGAGGCCAGATTTTCCACCTCTACTCTCAAATTTGTGCATGGAATTTCTGCATGCCTTTGTGCTCCCCTAATTTCCCAAGGGAATGCTTGCACATCCAAACTCCCAGCTACCCCGTTCACAGCAGGTGACTGAACATTTGAGCTCAGTACATACAGAAGCTTGTCCACTTGTCATGGAGTGACTTTAAAGTCTCTTCCAGGATCTCCTCATACACGAGGCCTCCAAATTACTTGTGAACAAGCAAGGAACTGTGTGAAAAGGTGACTTGGAAGTATATGCCATGAAGGAAAGGGAGCTAAAATCCACTTCTCTACCTGCACACCATCATCTTCGCTGGGTCATTTACTCTAGAAGGCAGCACCAGGACAAACTCCAATGAACCGCCCATATAAACTCCTGTGGTCAAGAATTTTCAGAACTGGACCTTTTGCAGGATAAGGACAAGTAAGTATCTGGAGATTGAACCAGGAGACTGGAAAAAGGTTCAGCTCTTCCTCTGAAGAGGCTGCTTATTTCAGCTGTGTGAGACATCACCACGCTGCATAATGTTAACAGTGAGGAGAAATAACAAGTCCAAACATGTGAAAATGCAGTAACAGCACAAGGAAGTATCAAGAGGAACAAAAGCAAAGAGGGAGAAGATACTGAAAAGTCAGTGATGGTATCAAAGTGTATGAAAACTACTGGAAAGAGTCTAGCGCAGGGCCACTGAGATGATTAAGGGATTGGAGCATCAACCTCATGAAGAAAGGCTGAGAGGGCTGGGTCTCTTTAACTTAGAGAAGAGGAGGTTGAGAGGGGATCTCATAAATGCCTATAAATATCTACAGGGTGGGTGTCAGGAAGATGAGGTCATATTCTTCTCAGTTGTGTCCAGTGACAAGACAAGGGGCAACTGGCACAAACTGGAAAACAGGAGGTTCAAGCTGAACATAAGGAAATAATTCCTTACAGTGAGGGTGACAGAGCACTGGAATAGGTTGCCCAGGGAGGTGGTGGAATCTCTGTCTCTGGAGACTTTGAAAACACAGTTGGTTGTGCTCCTGAGTGATGGATCTACTCTAGGTGATCCTGTTCTGGCAGCAGGGTTGGACTAGATGATCTTCAGAGGTCCCTTCCAACCCCTGACATTCTGCGAGTCTGTGAAAAGGGAAAGCACGAAGCATCAAATAAGATCAGCCCTAGCTCAGGGCCATATTAAGTCCACTGCATCGCCATCGAATACCATAAATGCAACCCATATATAGGGCGAAGTGGTTTAGACTTTATGCTCCTTCTTCTACTACAAATACACACAAGCACTGGTGGGAGGAGCAGCAGTTGTGCCTGAGTAACTACGACTTAGATGAAGCAACACGTGGGAAGTTCTATCTTTGCCTTCATTTACTGACAGGCAGAAAGTAACCCCACAATTAAATTGCTTAGGAAGATTACTTGTTAAAGTGGCACGAATAGTCAGAATTCTAATTGTGGAAATTAAATAAACCATTTGATTGCTTTTGTTCTTACAGCAAAACACAGGAATTCCTTACAACTGAGCGATGCCATCTGAAAACATTTAAATAGAACCGTCAGATTAAAAAAAGAGAGATTTCAGGTTTGTGGGTCTAGCGTGGGCAAATGTTTTAGGAAGCACATCCCCTAAAGATATATTGCTTAGAGCCTGAATGCTTCACCCAATCTTTCATTTGATTACTGAACCCTGGACAATTTGTATCAGCAAGCAATAAAATGCCGATGAAATGGGATGGAAACCGTGAAAGAATGTTCAATAAATAGTGAAGAACTCCTCCTGACACCAGGAACCAGATCTTAAGGCATTGTGGTTTAGATTAACCCTTAGACCTTAATCTGGCCCTAGTACCCTCCGGAACTGTTCGTGCAACTTTTAAGATAAACACACCACTCATTAGTGTTTATTGGAGCAATTGCTTTTTGTAAAAGTATCCTCCACAAATAAATTACCATTTACTCAAGATACTGAAGTGGCCGTGTGTATTATTTTCTTTATTAGAGAAACGACAAGATCTTAATCTACAAATTGAGCTACTGATTTCCTCTGCTATCTACACAGCTATCACCGGGGACACTTGTTTAACACCTAATCTGTTTTTCAAAGGAAGCTGCATTATAATTAAATTAGTACAAGCACAGCCTGACGGAGTGAACTAATAAACAGGACAAATACTAACCCCCAAATTTTTATTAAAAGCATACAGAAGAATGCTGAACTTATTACATTCAGGTATCTGTGAGAGACCTCTTTTTATTTTGTGTTCCCAGTCTGTCTGTCTTCTAACTGATTAGAGTAACTGTCAGCAAGAATGATGAGATAATAGTGCAAACTTTGAAGGAAAATATTGCTGAATGTTGAAGTAGAATGGCTGTCCCAAATTTCGGCAAGGCAAGCACCATTCAAGAATGTTTTATTACACAGTTCTACACCAATTTATGCCTCCAGAACCACTTTAACATGCACAAAGCAAACCTCATGTGGGTGTTTTACGTAACATAGATGGAAAAGTTTTCTGTATTTGAAGGACTGCACTATTAGACGTTCTGAAAAACTACAGAAAGTGTAATTCATAAGAATTTTCATTATTATTTTTTAAAATACAGCAGAATAAATAAAAAAAATAACCAAACAACTTGGCAGGGTAGAGGTTAGAGAACCATCACTGTATAGGAGCAGATCTCAATTTCTGTGAAGAATCACTGAATATAGCCTGAACGACCTAGGAATACATAAAACTAAACAGGTATTAAACAAAACCAGTAACACCAGTGTATAGGATCCCCTGAACACGTTACTCTTCTTGGGGTGCTGAAGTCTCTGAGCATTCCAGAGTAACATTTCAGAGCACAAGCAAAGACAAATCACCACAGCAGCTGTCAAGATGATTCGGCTTTGCCTTCTCATATCAAGCACACACATCTCTAGCTTTGCAAGAAAAAAGTAAGTTGAAGAGGAATTAGGAAGAGAGCCTTTCATTGGCAAAGATTTCATAAACAATGAGAAGAAGGAGAGCACACGTATAGAATCATAGAATCTTTGAGGTTGGAAAAGACCCTTGGGATCATCAAGTCCAATAGTCAACCCTACTCTGCAAAGTTCAACCTTAAACCATATCCCCCGACACTACATCTAATCGCCCTTTAAACACATCCAGTGATGGAGATTCAATCCCCTCCCTGGGCAGCCCATTCCAGGAGCTGACTGCTCTTGCTGTGAAACGGTTTTTCCTAATATCTAGTCTAAACCTCCCCTCCTGTAGTTTGGAACCATTCCCTCTTGTTTTACCACTAGTCACCCATGAGAAGAACCCAGCACCAACCTCTCTCCAATGTCCCTTCAAGGAGCTGTAGAGAGCAATGAGGTCTCCCCTCAGCCTCCTCTTCCTCAAACAACTCTACATATACTCTACAATTACCTGAAAATAGGTTGTATAGGTCTGTTCTCCCAAGTAACAAGTGATTTCTTCACCAAAAGGGTTGCTGAGCATTGGTACAGGTTGTCCCTGGACAGCAGCAGTTGGTTGTGTCAGCATCCCTGAAGGTATTTAAAAGATGTGTAGAAGTGGTGCTTAAGGACATGGCTTTGTGGTGGGATTGACAGTGCTGGGTTAATGGTTGGACTTGGTGATCTTAAGGGTCTTTTCCAACCTAAATGATTCTATGATTCTAACTGAAGAACCAACGGCTGAGAAAATGAAGTGAGTAACAAGACCTTCAGGAAGAAGTGTGCACCTAGGTATGCACTTCCACCTGAAAGGGCTCCACATACAGTCTGAATCTCTAGATGGGATCATTGTACCAATAATATCTGTCCAAAACATAGGGGAAATCTTGCAATTTCTATTGTCTTGCTGATTTGCTGAGCTTACGCCACAAAAAATGGCTAGGTTGCAAAAATCAGCTTAGGCTGCCCAAAACCCACTTTGACTCTCCAAAAAGTCTATGTTCCTTGCTTTACCTGACTAGCAGGGGGTACTCTGCAAATGTCTACCGTGTGTGTTTCCCTTTTAAACACTGATTTCACGTTTGACCTGAAATAGTATCACCCAGTTTTGCAAGGGCAAGTGTTTTTCGCTGCTATTTGAATTATGTCATATCATCAGCATGTCACATGTGAGTCTCTCCGTGAATAACGTACACGGAGTGTATCATTCCTTAAAGCAATTCTTTACCCAAAGTGTATCAGTACCAAGACCTTCCCATGATTGGCCAGATCTAACATCTTCCAATTTAACGTGGTGAAAATTCAGTCTCGAAAGCGAGCAGTAGAGCTTTCGTACCGAATGAAGCAACTAAAAGCAACCTCAGTAAGTAGCACAGAATCATGGAATGGCTTGGGTTAGAAGGGACCTCTAAAGGTCATCCAGTCCAACCCCCCTGCAGGGAGCAGGGACAGCCTCAACTAGAGCAGGTTGCTCAGAGCCTTGACAAGCCTCACCTTGAACATCTCCAGGGATGGGGCCTCCACCACCTCCCTGGGCAATCTGTTCCAGTTCCACCACCCTCATGGCAAAGAACTTCTTCCTAACATCCAATCTAAATCTCCCCTTTTCTAATCTAAAACCATTGCCCCTTGTCCTTTCACTACAGGTCTTTGTCAACAGTCCCTCTCCAGTTTTCTTGCAGACCCCCTTCAGGTACTGGAACATTGCTATAGGTTTCCCCAGAGCCTTCTCTTCTCCAGGCTGAGCAACTCCAGCTCCCTCAGCCTGTCCTTGCAGCAGAGCTGCTCCAGCCCTCTGAGCATTTTTGTGGCCTCCTCTGGTCCCACTCCATCAGTTCCATGTCCTTCCTAGTTCAACACGCTTCAACAACTTGTGTTTGTACCGCTTAACAATGGATGAAAACCGAAATAACGATGTTCTGCACATCACCAAGATTGGATAGGAATAGCATAGGAGGTAAAGAAAAGCAACTGATTGTTGAAGAGAACAAAAATGGGTGAGTATCACTGCACGGGAATTGATGTAGTGGGTGGATGACAAATGAGGTGCTATCACGCTGCAGGAGGCAAATCTAACAGTCACACCTATTGAAAACACCACTGCAAAACTTTGGGAGGTTTAAACTGATACAAATACAGCAAGAAGGACTGAGAGCAAACAAGGGAGCATCAAAGTTTGAAGCGAAGTAAGACAGCTAGCCAAATAAGACAACCCATGTTATTCCACTGACAGGGAACGAAAACAAGGATTTTCGAAGTAGGAGAAAATGAGAAGGAGCGTATCAGGCTAAGAGGGGGAACCCAGGGGAAAAAGCAACCAGCTGAGAGTGTACCTAGAGAGGTAGTTATATGGTAGAACAAGTAAGAAACAGAACTTGTGCTTCATAGCAACCGGACAGATCAATGGGTGACATTTTTTGAAACACTAAACACTTCTACTGAATCTAAGTTAATTTTTAAATGTTAGGCCAGTCCTGATTTCTCTTCAAAATTCATCCCAAAACTGTATTTAGAACAGTGATATAGACCAAGAACTGAAATGTTCAAACGATTCTTCAAACTAACACTAAAGTAACACCATCTTTAGAGGAATACAGAAATAACATTAATGCATTTCCCACTTCACAAGCTACTCTAATGGCATTTTATGTGTGCAAAAATGAGTAGCTGTGGCACTTCAGGGCATGGTCTAGTGGCCCTGGAGGTGTTGGGCAGCAGGTTCGACTTGATGATCTTACAGGTCTTTTCCAACCTTAACAATTCTATGATTATAGGATGGCAATCAGTATTAACTTAATCCTTTTTCTTTCCTCTTTCAGTCATCTGGGATGATACTGTTTCAATATAAAGGAAAATATATGTTTCTATCTTTGCATGTCCATGGAAATGTTAAATTTAATATCAAGAATAACTATCTGCAGTCCTATGAGGAGAGACTGAGGGAGCTGGCGTTGTTCAGCCTGGAGAAGAGGAGGCTCAGGGGAGACCTCATTGCCCTCTACAACTCCCTTAAGGGATGTTGTAGTCAGGTGGGGGCTGGTCTCTTCTCTCAGACTACCAGTGACAGAACAAGAGGACACAGTCTTGAGCTGCGTCAGGGAAGGTCTAGGTTAGATATTAGGAAGAACTTTTTTACAGAGAGAGTGATTTCCCATTGGAACAGGCTGCCCAGGGAGGTGGTGGAGTCACCATCCTTGGATGTGTTCAAGAAGAGGTTGGATGATGTACTCAGGGACAAGATTTAGATGATGAGATAATAATTGGGTAATAGGTTGGTGATAGTCTAGGTAGTAGGTTACAGGTTGGACCTGATGATCTCTATGGTCTTTTCCAACCTTGTTAATTCTGTGATTCTGTAAACGGATCCAAATTATTTTACAATAGTGTCTAGCATCCTTTTTATTTTAAGGAGCAAACGATTCGCTCAGGCAAACACGTTTTTCCACCTTTCATCTGTATCCTTCAAAACTGATGGATTCTAAGAATTTTTCACCATTATTATCTTAGATTCCCTGATGCTGTAAACTGGTGCCAGACCACTGACTGCAAACAGCTATGTTGGTTTATTCCAGGAGAGAACACGACCGTGGGCTACCAGGGCAGAGGGTTGCAGCACAAAACATACACAAAATACTTTGTGAAGTCGTGTGACCTCCCAGCGCTCGATCCATGCTTCTCATCTGCCTGTCTTGGCAAGCCTTGTTAAGTCTCTGTTTGGGCTCTTCGCACAAGGTGAGCAAGCTGAGAGCACAGCGAACCAGCTGTGGCTCAGCACCTCCCAGTACTGATCCCCTCTGAGTGTCAGAGCAGTTGGGGGGCCGCTGTCACCGGGCAGGGCATGAAGAGAATCCAGCAGCCCAGGGATTCCAGTTCTCTAGTCCGACACTCTCCCCTGAGTTACGCTTTCTGCCATCATCAGCAAAGGCCACGACTTTGATTGAGGAGCACTCCATGCTCTGTCTTTCATTACTTTGCACAGCACAAGGCAAAAGAGAATTGGACAAAAGAGTACATGTAAAAGCCTGAATTTGCTAAAATCATTGGCAAAACCGAGGAGAAGAAACAGAATATCACCTTCTACTTTCTTCAAATATAGCAGGTTTCTTTATTAATTGCTGGTGCTTCAAACAAGCACCTGCACGTGCTGTATAGCACAAACTTTTTGTCTTTGGGGCCGAAATATCTTTGTCAAACTGAGTGCTTTAAATTGTGATTTAAATCTTCTCCAGTGTTCTGTTACACTATTGAAAAACGAATTGGCAGATTCTCTAGTACCAAGATAGCAGTTTCCTTTACATCCTTCCTGATGGCAATGCTGAAGGTTTCACCTTGCTGAACTGCCTAGAAGAGCGAGCATGGAAACGCACCAAAGATACTGCAATGGCTTTACTTTTCTTGGAGCTCTACTTTATAGCTGAAAGAGAGACTAAAGTGTTGCCACTACAACATTGATCTGTCATTTCAGGCAAATAAGGGGTTTTTTGGTCCTTGTTTTGGACAGGTGAGATGTTCTACATAGACAGCAAAGAAATTCACCCGTGAT
The DNA here is from genome assembly GCA_013389965.1 of Todus mexicanus. Taxonomy (NCBI): domain Eukaryota; kingdom Metazoa; phylum Chordata; class Aves; order Coraciiformes; family Todidae; genus Todus; species Todus mexicanus. Next base: position 11,587 of record WEIS01085637.1, read on the forward strand.
CCACAAGCAGCACGAGGGTCGGTCGGGCAAAGGTCGATTTTCTCATTCATTTACATTAGCAGACACCGAAGCCATAGCTCATCACAAACTCTTTGAAACTGCCTGTGGCTTTACAGAATAATTTATACAGAAAGACAGCAACTGAATTTGACCTGCACTCTACACATAAACAGATCCAAATATGATCATGTCGAGTTTAATACGTACTAACGTGCATTCAGAAATACTGCCCCCGGTCTCTTTGTGATTAATTGCAGGATAAAACTGCTTCCTCCAAATCATATAAACACGAGCAGAGAAGTCAGTGAAGTCTCTGACAGCAAAGATTCAGTGGTAGTATGTTTGAAACCACAGCTCTGTTTTGAAAAAAAATGACACTACCATGGCAATCCCAGAGAATTTTTGTAGTCTGCTGTAACATTTAACCCAATGGGGATTCACGTGGCAACTAAGCAGTCACCTGAGCATGCCAGTAATTTGACAGGTGTAGTAAATCAGATTATTTTATGAAATGTAATGATGCACAAACCACAAAATTCAGCCTTTACAAAGATAAGAGTGTGTCTAGCTTAAAGAAAGAATCCCATGCATTATCAAAAGGAGGGAAAAAGAAAAGCTCCTTCATCCAACAAGCAGCAATGAGACCCTCCAGAGTCCACAGCACTGTGTCATTTCATCCTTTATCTTGTCTTGAAGCACAAACAGTCCCTACCTGAACTTTGCTCAGAGATTTAAGTAGATGCACTAGAGGCAAGAGTAATTCAGCAATGAAGCTGAAGAACGAGGCCATTTGCAGTTACTTCTTCCTGCACAGTCTGCCCTACAGTTTCCTGCGCTTCCCTGAAACAGCGCATTGCTCCTTAAAAAAAAGGGAAAAACTCCCCAAACCCAGGCAAAAAGAAGGATTCCATGTTCCAAACCTTATTATTTTTAGAACCTGGATTTACAGTGTGCATTGCTGATGGTTCCTCAGTCTTACGACAGTAGAACACTGTGAACTAGAAATAAAACCGCTACTAAACACTGGATTGACCTGTACCATTTGCTGCAAGCTTTGTGGGCATCAAAATTATATCAAAGGTCTATATCGTAAAGTAGAAATTCTTATTAATAAATAAAAATACTGATCAGCTTTCTCCCTACCGCTAACCTATGTAGTGAATAAACTTCTTCACTCAATTATCAAACCAAATCCAGATCTGTAACACCTTTGGCCAGAAGGGATTATTCTCTGCTACAGGGACAGCTCATTTTCATTCTGTTACCTGACGGAAATCTTTCAAACTGACCTGGATTAAAAAATTCCTGAGCACTCTCCCTGGGGAAAATAATCTGAATCATCTCAATACTTTGTTTATTACATTACTTTGATTTTTTTACTTTCCCTGCAATAATATGGTAAACATTTAAATGAGTTGCATCACAAGCACTGCTCATCTCAGTGAACTGTGACATGCCTTCTGAAGTCAAGACACCGAAAGATATAAATGTTACCTTTCCATAGGGTTCACATTCTTGAACACTTCTTTTTTTCCCCCCCACTAACAACCATCTGCATCTAATTAGAAGTGATGGTATCAGCTGAAGAACATACCTATGTCATGGGGTGAAAGGCAGAAAATGATCCATAAACAATCTCAAAACCTACATCCAAAGTTTCCTGGAATGCAGTAAAGACATTACACCCTCCAATGGATGAATATATATCTGTATTTTTAAACATTTTTTTTTCTCCGGGATAATTATCCAGAAGACTGTACCAGGTTTCTAAAGTTGCCACTTTAAAATACACCTTCAAAACAAGAGTTATAGTACCCTTATTTGTAGATATGGATTAAAAAATCTGGTTCTTTTAACAGGGGAATTAGTTGAATAAAGGATTAGAAAGTTATTCATGGACATTTTAAAATAATATGCCTACAGATATCACGTTGACAAACTCAGTGGAAAACTTTGGAAGAAAGAGAGTATATAGAGAACCTATTTTCCTACAGCTCTAAGAAATATAAAGGCAATGTTCTCTTCTTAGTAACATCAACAAAAATTGGTCACTACTCCATCAAAGTCCATGGAATATGGAGCTGGGCATGAATTGGTACCAGAATCAGCTTCATAGGGTTTAAGTGATCGAAACAAATAAATAAACAGCCGTTAAGGTACTATGCTATGAGCAGTTCAAATTGTTATCATGTTGATTGGCCAGAAAAGAAAACAACAGAGCAGCTTTGAAATACTTCACAGATGGCAAAATTTGATTTTCTTCGTTTTGATTCTGAACGGAACGAGGGTTTGAAACACATGCTTGAAATTAAGCAGCCCTGACAAAGTCAATGCCAAATGCCAAGACTTCGCTCAGCGGATCTATCTGCATAATTACAGGCACGATTATGGGGCCTCTATGAATTATTAAGCAAATGTGGCTCAAAGGAAAGAACCAAGCGGAGTACTCAGCATCCCTAGGGCTGCTTACTTTTCACACATTTAGAATTAAAACATTCCAGTGGGTTCATAACATGAAACGACCATTTGTTTCCTTCAAATAGACACCTAGCACTAAAACCGTGAAGTAAAACACGGATCTCACCAGGCAAAGACAAAAACCTCAGCATTGAAAGGTCTCATAAATGTGCACACACACTTCCTTCCTCAAGCTGCCTCTTCCAAGACAAGGAAGGAACAAGGTTTCTGGGCAGCAGCAGTTGCTGTAGCAGGAGGGGCAACAGGACTGTGCTGCTCCAAGCTGATAGTTCCTGTCCCATCCTGGGAAAACAACCAATTCCTCTGTGCACAGCCCAATGTGGAGTTCCTCACTGTTGACGAATACCATGTGAAGAGCTCAAAAGGATTAATCGGTGCTTCGTATACAGGAAGCATCTTCTCTCTATACATTAAAAAAGGGCCACTTAGCTTTGAAACCAGCTTAATTCTACCTGGATGGCACGGCTTATAACTTAGTTCTTTTTCATGTATCTACAAGGTTGACATCATTGGACTTGGAGACAGTTTGCCATATAATTCTGCATTAAAATTAAGCAGAATTTTATAATAGAATCATCAATTCATCAAATCATTAAGGCTGGAAATGACCTTCAAGATCACTGAGTCGAACGTCTACTAAACCATGTCCTGAAGCTCCACATCTACACGTTCTTTGAACACCTCCAGGGGTAGTGACTCCACAACTGCTCTGGGCAGCCTGTTCCAGTGTTCTGCCACCCTCAAAGCCAAGAAGTTCCTCCTCATGTCTAGATGGAACTTCGTATGTTCCAGTTTGTGCCAGTTGCCCCTTGTCCTGTCACTGGGCACAACTGTAAAACAGACTGATCCCATCCTCCTGACACCCACCTTTTAAGAATTTATAAGCATTGATAAGATCCCCCCTTAGTCTTCTCTTCTCCAGATTAAAAAGACCCAGCTTTCTCAGCCTTTCCTCAGAAGAGAGATGTTCTAGTTCCTTAATCATCTTTGTAGCCCTTTGCTATACCCTACCAGCAGTTCCCTGTCCTTCTTGAACCGGAGAGCCCAGAACTGGACACAACACTCCAGATATGGCCTCACCAGGACAGAGTAGAGGGAAAGAAGAACCTCCCTCGACCTGCTGGTCACGCTCTTCTTGATGCACTCCAGGATGCCATTGGCTTTCCTGGCCTTCGCTGGCTCATGGTCATCCTGCTGTCCGCCAGGAGTAAGTAAGCAAGCAGAGGTTTTGCTATTACAAAAGAACCTGTTCCTAGGTAGCATCAGCTCAAGACCCACGAACGTCTAACTCATTAGGAAAAGTCTCAATATCAGGCACTGAAAAGGAAAAAAGCAACACGAATCAAGATTATGTGACTATTTATAAGGCATACACAGATGATGCCAGTTTTAAACAAAAAAAGAGAGAGCTAGAAAACTACTTTCTTCTAATTTTGCCTATACCTAAGGACTGATGTTGGCCTGCTTTAGTCACGGCAGTGTTCAAAACAACTGCATTTTTAAAAGCTTGAGGAGGAGGATAAGGAAAATGAAATTGAGGCGTCAGTTTTTTATTGCATTCACTGAGTAAGAATAAGCTTGAAATGTTTTGCACAGTGAATTGATTGCTAGGAGCAGCATTACAACAAAGACATGTTCAGTTAATGTTATGTGTCTCTGTGGAGGAGCTTATCTGAATAAAAGAGTATCACGCAGAAGGAAAAGAGAAGGGTGTAGCTTTGTTCAGTTTTCAAATCGCTATGTCATGTGCCTCCAGTAAACTAGGAAGTAGAGACTGATGGCTGCTGTTGGAAAGCTTGCTTTAGTCCTTCTGAGACTTTCAAAATTTACCCTACATCTAAATATATCCAGGCATATTATGCCAGCACAATTCACTTCATTGTAAACCCTTTATTACTTTACAGGCAGCATCATTTCATAAAATCATAGAATGGTTTGGGTTGGAAGGAACCGTAAAGATCATCTAGTTCCAGTCCCCTTGCCATGGGCAGGGACACCTCGCACTAGAGCAGGTTGCTCAAGGCCCCGTCCAACCTGCCCTTGAACACTTCCAGGGATGGAGCAGCCACAGCTTCCCTGGGCAACTTGTTCCTTTATATGTGATTTAAATGCTTGCACGCTCTACATCAGTGGTCTCAAAGTGCGGTGCAGGAAGCAAATGCTAGAAATACAGCACCATATCTACGTAATTTTTGTTTTAAAAAAGATACCTCAGGCTGCGTGCTTGAAAAATTTTTAACATAGAAATGTGTAAGTGATACGTAGTTCATGATCAAAAGTTCGTAGACCACTTTTCTAAATGCATCGGTATGAATTCTTCTCTCCTTGTAACTTTCCCTCTCCCCTTTTTTTCCTTCATTTTTGATTGGGCAGATTCCAGTCTGAAAACCCCCAAGAATTAATGGTGTCAGAAATTCAAATGTTGTCTTCATCACTATATGCCCTCACTCTTCTTACCAAAACATACTGAGCTTCTAAGAGGATTTGCATAAGGCTATTTAAAATGAGGAGTTATGAAATGTCCATCAGAAGTACGAAGGAATAAACGGAATTTTTACAATAAGTTTCATGTCCAGTTCTTTGCCAAAATTTCCTCTTCTTCTTTCACGCAGGATATTAATAACTGACACGGTTTTCACAATCCTATATAGCAGTTCTTGTTATAGGAACTTCACCTGAGAAATGTAGAACCTAGGAGGCAACAAAGAGCTGCAGAGAATAGAATTAGCTGTCCCTATGCACGTGCTTCTGTTTGTCCCCAGGGTTTGGGGGTTTTTTGCTATAATGCCACAAAATATCAGTGAAGAACTCCTGTGGTATGCAGGAGCAGAACATGAGCAATGAGTCCGTGACTCCTTAAGCCTTTCATAGAACCACAGAAATGTTAAGGGTTGGAAGGGACCTCGAAAGATCATCTAGTCCGACCTCCCTGCAGGAGCAGGATCACCCAGTTTCAGTCAGTCATCTGGGAATTGCAAAGATGCTCAACTTTTAATGTAGTGGTGTTAATCCCGCCTTTATAGTCGATGCATGACAACGCCATTTTTTGGCAATAATTAAGTAAATGTTAGGGAATTAGCAACATCCAAAAGTTGCTTTTCATTTCTTTTGTGTTGTAAAGGATGAAGGGGAATTACTCCAAATCTCTTCGCTCCCTGCAGGCAACCTACATTGTTGTAACATGGCAAAATGTGAGGCCTTTCCTCCACTTTGTGCCTTCCCCTGAGTTTGTACGAAATGAACCGTATTTCTTTTGTTACATAAAAAGGTACTGCAAAACACAGTCTATTATCCACAGCAACTGGAGTAACATCATTATTTCCAAAGGTCACTAAACTTTTCAGAGTTCCCTTAGATGACTAGCTTGCAAAAGGCTCCCTATGGAATATTCTGGAATACTGTCTAAAGGTATACTAATAGTGGGATGTGAGCTCCCTGCTCCTGTGCTCCTAATAAAATAAACATGAATCTCATAAATGTCTTTTCATTATTTTTCAAACTATGCATCAGTGGCTTTCTATGCTTTCCTTAGCTCCACGGTGCTACAGTAAGTGCACCAGTAAGTACAGATCCTGGCACGTGATATTCAGAACACACAAAACACCTTAATGGGACAGGCACATGAGTCCATCAAGCTCAGCAGTGGTAAGAGTAGATGCTGTTCAGTGAGAGAAACCAAGCTGGGTCACTTTATAGAATCACAGAATCATAGAATGGTTTGGGTTGGAAGGGACCTCTAAAGCTCATCTAGTCCAACCCCCCTGCAGGGAGCAGGGACATCCTCAACTAGAGCAGGTTGCTCAGAGCCTCATCAAGCCTGACCTTGAATGTCTCCAGAGATCGGGCCTCCACCAACTCCCTGGGCAACCTGTTCCAGTGTTCCACCACCCTCATGGGAAAGAACTTCTTCCCAATGTCCAATCTAAATCTATTCTTTTCTAGTTTAAAGCCACTGACCCTAGTCCTACTGCTCCATGTTTTCTGCATCCCTTCTCTGTGGGGTGAATCCTCCAGGCTCACAACCCTGCCACAAGACAACACAGGGACCAGGAGCGGCACTGAAGTGTGGAGAAGGTCAGTGTCCAAAGCAGGATGGCAGCGTCCAAAGAAAGGACAGCACTGCACCTGCACAACAAAGAACACAGTTCTTTCAGCAGCTCTTTATGAACCATTATGGTCCATTAAGTTGTTTTACCGCTTTAAGTCTGATAATATAACTTGCTCACAATACAGTGCTTTGGCTGCTAGTTCCCTAAGTTTTTTACCTGTCACATAAATAAATACATTTTTCAATCTGTCTTAAACCACCTAGTATCATTAAGTGACCATTAGTTTCATTACTGATTTTAGTGTATTTTATTCGATAGTTACCTTATTTACTGTCACAGATCACAGAATCATAGAATAGCAGGGATTGGAAGGGACCTCTGAAGATCATTGAGTCCAATCCCCCTGTCTGACTTTGGTAACCTCAATCACGCTCCTGAGAAGCATTCTGCTCCTCAAAACGGAGAGCCAGTTAATCTCCATCCTCCCTGTTGTTCTAGTTGCCCTTCTTCATACACTCCCCAACGTAACTCTTGAAATGTTGTCCTTGAGATGCCCACCAGAGCGGCACTCTAAAACTGAAGATGCAGGTCCATTAGGACTCCATACAGTAATAAAACAACGCCTCCTGCCTTGTCTGTAACACCGGTTAAGTCCAGTCTTTTGCTGACTTAAATTTTATGTGCTGCTGTATGGTGAGAGTAGAGAACTGCCAGTGACGATGTCAGTATCTTTCCAGAGTTGTACAAATGAATTCCAAGCTCAGGATCACCCAGGCACAGTTAAAGGAGATCTTTTTTGTCAGATGCATTAATTCATATTTATCTACCCTGACACTCGGTTAAAACCTTTTTGCTAAATAATTATATTTTATAAGATGTTCCTGGAGTACCCTGGCGTCTAATATCTTCCCAGCAATTAAATGCCATGAAGTACCATCCACAAACTGAGAATTTTCACTGTTTACTCTCGTTCTGCAGGTCATGAGTGAATACATTGACTAGAACCTGACACAGCACCAGCCCCTACGGTACTTCACTTCTGACCCGTCCATCCTAACACTCCTTTCAGCAGCACAGGGACTGTCACAGTGAAAGTGGGACAGTTGCACAATATCCCTGCTGGGTCTATCTAAAACCCTCTCCATTTCAACTAGCTCAGCTACCTCAAGCCATCAAACACATCACCATCAAAAGCTCGTGTCACTACCTACGCGCTTAGACATGATCCCAGGGCTGGTTATGAGACCTACAAAGGTTCTCTGCAATAAGCTCTGCTCCACTCAGCTGCCAGACTTCTATGTGCATCTCATAGTTAACGCTGTACCAGAAATTAGAAAACTAAGAATGTCTCAATCTATTGTCAGAAATTGCTAGCATTTGGTAGTTTGACACTCGAACACAAGGACTGGAAGGAATTTGACCAGCAAAATACAGATTTCACGTTTCGGTTTCAAACTTGAGATTAAGTAAACCAAGAAAAAGGCTTAAAAAAGTTCAGGTGTCACGGTTAGCACGGGAAAGTTATGCTAAACAGCTAAACCAGTTTCTTCTTCAAAATGTTCAGGTTGCTTCACATTGCTGAACCTTTTGGTCCTAAGAAATCATACTGCCTCACTTCTACATCGTGGCAGCTTGACCAAGTCCAGAGGTCTTCTGACACTAAGGAGCTTTCAGGACAGGATTAGCTACTGGTTCCCCACATTTTACAATGGTTCAGGGTAACAACAGCCATTTCGAGTTGGCCACCATGTCTCACTGCTAATTTGCATGTCAAAAGGCTTCTGAGAGATAAGCAATCTCTCCCCTGCCAATGCCCCGTACCTCAGTCTCAGAAAGAATCAATATAGAACCACAGAATACCGGATTGGAAGGGACCTCAGGGATCATCTAGTCCAACCCTTTAAGGTGAAGAAATAGTTTCAATGAGCTGGCCCAGCACCCTGTCAAGTTGAGCCTTAAAACCGTCCAATGCAGGGGAACGCTCCACCTCCCCTGGGAGATTATTCCAATGTTGAATTGTTCTCCTGGTGAAAAATTTTCCTCTGGAATTCAGTCGGAATCTCCTCAGGAGTAACTTGTCCCCATTACCCCTTGTCTTTTCCATGGGACTCCTTGTAAAAAGGGAGTCTCCATTTTCTTGGTAGGCACCCTTTAGTACTGGGACATGGTAAGATTTACTTGCCTTGTAGAAATTCACTGGTTTAGTACAACTATTTTACAATTCAGAGATAATTAAGTCTCTCCTAAAGTACTCAATCTCTGAATGGGACATTTCATAAAAGAATGTCCTTTTCTAATCCACTCTTCTCACCATAAACACATTCCAGATCTTCTTCTCTATAATCTGTCTCTAAAGACTGCCATCAGTAAACTCTTATTCTCTTAATAGTACTTATTTGACTGGCAAATCTAATTTACCTAAAAATACTCTATCGCTCACTAACTTCTCATACAACTGCTGAGGAGAAATACAATGGAGACATTTAAAAACCAGGTCATGCTGTTATTAACAGGCACAAGTTCTGCTAGTGAAATTGGAGGGGGTGGAGGATGTACAACTATTTGCATGGATGAATTACAGTATCGTACCTTCTATCATTTCCATACCACTAGGAGGCTTACAATGTCCGGCATGGCTCACAACCCACACAGGATACTGCTGATTTAGTCCACAATATAAGGCCTGTATAAAGGTCCTGTAATAACCTGCCAGTCCAGGGTTACCTGCCAAAAAATAAAACATACAAGCACAGTCAGGATTAACCTTCCAACAGCAAGCGATCTGCTTCAAAGCAAACTAGACAGCATTATACAGCAATTTGTTCATTTATTTTCTCTAGCACGTTTCCAATTTTTATTTTCCCAATTTCAGGGGCTATGCTGCTGAATTGATTTAATTCCATTGATTAATGGCAACCATCAGAAGCATTTTACAGCGTTACTCTGAAATTGCAGCACCTAAAATTGAAGCCCAACGCAAGATAAAATGTCCCTTTTCCATCAGAGGTAAACCAGCTTGCTTATCTATCCCATCAAGTTACAGATACATGAAAACCAGGCAAAGAAACCCCCAGATCTTATAAAAATACCACAAAGACTACAGAGTATAGCCAGATGTCTGACTTCCAAATATCCTGTTACCATGTCAAAATAGATACGAGGTATCCTGACCATACAAAGGTCTGTACTGACCCTAAAAGTGAGGATGATTTTATTTTAAACTCATTAGACTGAATTAATTTTTTCTGCTTGCACCTTCATATTCTCTCTGTCCTCTTCCACACCGCTTGAGAAGCTCTTTCCTTTTCAATCCTCGTGCTCTACAAGCACAGGAGAATCCGTCCTCCTTCCTGCACCCCATGAGCTTTAGAGAGAGCTTCTCAGAAGAGGCTGGTGTTGGAATGGATACAGCACAGACCACCGTGCTCTAAATCCATTCCCTAACCGTGACAGCATCAGCAGTCGGGTACCATGGTTGAAGTGAAAACTGAAATCATGTCCCAAAGATAAAAACAGGTATCTGGTAGGGATTTCAGGGTTTCCAAACGAAAGTCTAATCCCTATTCCTCCCTTTTTTTTTTCTTCCTCTTTTGGATAGCAGTAGTGACTTAAGTTGAAGACTAATTCCATATGAAGATGAAGCAGATTTTGTTCCTTACTATAGAGAGGACACACATAATTTTCAGAAAAAACATAAAAAGAAATAATTTAAGTAACTTTCTAATGCAGTTCCACTGATTTCTTATCACCATTTAGACACCAGGGAAGCCCACCAGTGAGAATCACAGAAGCTTAGAATCATTTGGGTTGGAAGGGACTTTAAAGGTCCACGTCTTTCACATACACACCGGGCAATTCTTAGTTTGGACATCATCAACAGCAAAAGGTGGCAAGAGAAGTAGTGGGTAAAAACGCATTCATTTTTTCAAGACNGGCTCCTCCAGCCTGACCTTGAATGTCTCCAGGGATGGGGCCTCCACCACCTCCCTGGGCAACCAGTTCCAGTGTTCCACCACCCTCACAGAAAATAACTTCCTATCAGCCCATCTAAATCTACTCTTCTCTAATTTAAAACCACTGCCCCCTCCCCACTTCCTATTACTATTACCCCTTCTAAACAGTCCCTCTCCAGCTTTCATGTAGCTCCCCTTCAGGTACTCAAAGGTTGCTATAAGGTCCCCCTGGAGCCTTCTCTTCTCCCGGCTGAACAAGCCCAGCTCCCTCAGCCTGTCCTCATAGGTGCTCCAGTCCTCTGATCACCTTCATAGCCCTCCTCTGGACCTGCTCCATCAGTACCACGTCCTTCTTGTGTGGAGAAAATAAGTAATGTAAAAAGTGTCTCTACCTGATAGTTTTAAACCTTAACAAAATCACTCATCCTAAAATAAGACGATTTTGACTAGAGTACGCAGATTTGGAAAAAGAAACTAAACCACCAAATCTCAACCCCCACAGTATCAGTTATTATATGTTTCGATGCATCTCTTCGTAAGTTTAACACTTGCATCTATAAACTCCAGAATGCAAAATGAAATTTCTGCCAACCGATTTCTAGAAAGACAATGGAAAATTCACAGGGGTCACACATCTGTACAACTGCACCACATTTTCATACATCAAAAATATATATTGTAGAAGGCCCCAGAGATAACAATATCAAATCTGGACATCACCTGTCAAGCTCCTTGATTGATCTTACAATAGATGAAACCTGCCTTTCAGCAAGGCTGAAGGTGAAAGGTAGCAGCAATCCAAATTAGAATCATAGAATCATAGAATGTCAGGGGTTGGAAGGGACCTCTAGAGATTGAGTCCAACCCCCTGCCAGAGCAGGATCACCCAGGGCAGGTCACACAGGAACGCAGCCAGGTGAGTTTTGAACGTTTCCAGAGAAGGAGACTCCACAACCTCTCGAGGCAGCCTGTTCCAGGCTCTGTCACCCTCACAGTGAAGAAGTTTCTCCTCATGCTGAGGAGAAGATAAAGGAGAATAAAGTGTGTCATTTGTAACACAAATGATCATGATGATTGGCACTGCGCTTAGTCCTGGAATATAATGCAGTTAGGTATTTTGAGATCCAGAAATCACAGAATTCGTCTCAAAACCAACCTTTTTTCATTACATCTTTCTCTCCTTTAATAATGCCAAACAAGGAAAGTGGGAAAAATGGCAACAGCTGTCCTTGACATACCAGTTTTCTTTGCCACTATCGGCCAGGTGAACTTATCATGTAAATATTCTCAGGATTCACTCCTGGGCTGAAGAGCAGCGACGAACGAACTTAAGGATACTATACAAAGCTCAAGGTACTCTAATGGCTTTTTGAGGGAAAGGGGATTTTTATCCTTTGATAAATGTGTACTTTGGGAAGGTAGAAAGGGAAAATCCATAAATGCAAGAGAAATGCTGTCACGGTTTGGGGTCAGGGCACCTCCCCAAATCTGCAACAGAACACTCTCTCCCTCTCCCCACCCAAAAAGGGAAGAAAGGAAA
>WEIS01085644.1:0-13821 GCA_013389965.1 Todus mexicanus
TGAATGCCTTCTTCCCAGAGATGACAAATTTTAGAGGAGACGTGAAATAAATTCTGAGCTCAAATATGGGCCAAGTTTGTGTCATACTAATGGCAAAGCTTCTTATTAAATATTTTGCAAGGTTAAAGAACGTGCAACAGCAAAACCTGAGGTAATACTTACAAAGGTTATTTTCTATCTGTTAGTATGTCAGAATTAAAGGGGAATCCATACTGTGTAAGGGATGTTTGGTTTTTAAAATCTTCAGATACTCTCTTCTACCTGTTGTGTTGGAGATAATGCAAAGACATTTTTTGATTGAATTCCTGTGCTTAGTAGCTGATAATACACATGCTGAGACCTTTGACATAAATGCTGAAGTCCTCAGCCCTGGGCTATCAAGATGTTTTCTGAAAATTCAAAAAATACTTTTCATAATAGACATTACTAAAGATAATCAGTGGATTATCTCAAATTCTTGTAACTGCCATTCTTATTCTTTTTTTAATGCCTTGATCAAAGCCTTATTATATCATGTGCTAAACATCCATGGAATTTATAGTGTTTGCATCAAGCAAGAGCAATAATGAAGCCTGAAACCATCTAACAATTGATGTAATAATAAATGGGTGCATGCAGCCGAAGGCTCCATAAAGTAGCAATAATAATATTCCTTCTGTTCAGTAGGGTGCTTTAGAGTTCATTTGAGATGTGTGTGCTTCTGGGTATTTAATAGAGAAACAGTAGAGAGAACCAGCAATGAAAGAGCACTGCCAAGGTAATTAGGATCCAGCAGTGAGTGATCTTTCTTGAAGGAAGGCTTATCAGAAAATATGGACATTGTAGAAACTAAGATGGCTACATGAATAAATAAAAAATACAGGTAGCCATTTCCAGCTTTTGCTATTGAAGCTGCTGGTAATATCGATGGCATTATATAATCATATAGATTTCCACCACCTCAACTTTCTGTAAAAGAATGTTGAATATTCACCTAAAATGAACTACACTTCTAACTAAAGATATTTGAAATTAATGACTAGTCTTCCCTTACTTTTGTGTCATGTATTAATATGCACTAAATAAGTATTTTTTATTAAGGCTTTGCTGCTTTGTCTAAGCTATGCTATTCATTCCAGACTTCTGCTACAATTTAAGTATTTCTGAAATTATTTTGTACTTTAGCCTCCCTTTACAAAATGTTTATACTTCTTCAGCTTTAAAATAGGAAAAGATCTGTCACAGAAAGCATAGTGAAACAAAACCTGGTAATATAAATATTTCCGTATAGTCCTTCGCTGGATGTCTGCAAGGTGACACAAAAGTGTAATCCAGAACCTATTAATATGCTGTAAGTAACACATTTTTCAGAATTTCTGTGTCAGATTTTTCAGGATTAGGTAAATATAATTGATTTGGACTCTATTTTCTTTTTATTATTATTATTTTCATTTATGAACATGTAAAACTGATTTATAATTCCTAGTACGCATCAAGTGAACAGGAGTTGACACACCTTCCTTTGCCATAGACATCTCAGGAGCTAGGAATCTGATAAAACATTTACACATATCCAGGTTATCGGATCACTGGCTACAGTATATTGTTTGTTTTTTGTTTCCTCTCAGCTAGTGAGTCTAAAATACACACAATTCAAATTTGATGGAGAAATGCTTCCTCAGTAAGGAATGGCAGGAAATTGCTTTTATGTGTGTATTTTTACATACTTAGATTTGTATAAATTTTCCACTAATGTCATCAACCTCTTCCTGGGGTTAATTGCTGCTTCTTCACTTCAAGTTTTAACACTTCTACGTTAAAAAGGCACAAGAAACAGAATCTTATTTCACTGTAATGATATGTCATGATTGACACCTGCACACAAATACGAACCAAAGAAGGAATTTCCAAGATTTAAAATAGCATAATAGACTATTAGATCACTATTGGGTTTAACTTTAATGACAAAAACCCGTTCAAGAACTGATATACCCTCACCACAATAAATGATGATTTCAAAAGGAATGGAGTACAGTGATTCCACCCTTAATATTTTGACTTCAAATTTTAAGACTTTCATTGGTTTTCTACATTTCTCCTAATTAGTTTTCTGGGTGCTTTGCAGCTCAGTAATATACACTTTTACCTGCTATGTCATAAGCTTAATGACTAAGGAGTGAGCTTTAGACGTTTAACGAGCTTCCTCCAAGCACATTGGTAGTCTTATTTTATTTTTAGCTGAGATGTTTATATCTAAAGTCCATTTGAAATTTTATTTGATATTTAAATCAATTCCAGAGAAGTCACATTTTTTGTCTACTATTTAAATACCTGCTTCTGCTTTATCACTAAGTTTTTCTATGCATGACTGAATTCTGCCATAATAAAAATTTTATGATGCATTATAAAAGGAAGTAAAACAAGGAGGTTATTTCTATCTGGAGGTTATAGGCATGATCACTGTGCAGCTTTTCCTGTTCCTGGGGCTCTCTAGAGTGCTGTGTATAATTCTCTTTGGCTATAGCTATATTACTTTGGTAGGTATAACCACATTTGGGTTCAGATTTGCTGTCATGAAGTTGGATGGTATTTGTGATTGCCTTTAGCTTATAAGAAAGCTGACATGGCTGATCAACTTCTTCACTGTCACCCACCGTACAAGCCTCTAAAATGGTAAACAAACTGTGGTACTACGCAGCAGTGGGGAAACAATTCCTCTGCCTTTGTTAAAGGCTAGCAATGCACAACCACTGTATGGTTGGATATGGGGAATGCCATGGTGAGTTTCTCAGCAAACTGAATTCTAATGCTGGGGTTTGATTTATTTATTTTTAATGCAGAAGTACCTTGGAAATACAATGGTCATTCTGAGTCACTAGTTTGTTGGGGTAGGTTTGTTAGTAGAATCCTGTAAGGAAATGTCCTGTCATAACTATATTAGCTGCCTACTCTGGGGATGGACTCAAATAATGGAGTAGGATATAAGCTTACATCCTCCCACAAACTGCCAACAGATAAGACTTGGCAGATCTAGAAACCTGCCTACTTATTGCATTACCCTTTACATATATATGGCACTGCCTGGAGATCCAGAAACCTGAAGTGATGTGCTTCCCAAGCACATGAATCAAATCATGAGAGCAAGCGTTTACACTATAAACCATGGTATACATGTTGCTACTATTCCTAAGAGTGTCAAAGTGGGTGATATTATCATAATTATCTGTGTTCTGAGTTTAAATCTGGGATTATATTTAATTATATAGTGTAACATCTGTTCTGATTTCATTGGGATAAAATTATAGGCCAGCCATGGTCTGCAGGCCATTAGCAGTTTGGAGTCAGTCAGGACAGCTGACCTGAGTTGACCACCAGCGTATCCCATCCCATCCCATAAATGTCATGCTTAGTATAAAGGGGGAACTTTGCTAAGGAATTCTTCTAATTCTGCTCCTCTTCCCTGTCCTGGAAACTGCCTTCGCATTTATTGTGATCATCGTACATTTGCTGGGCTGCATATAGCTTTGTATATTTTATATTGTCATTGGTATTAGATTTGCTGTTTTGTTAAATCTATTTTAATTTCAACCCATGGATCTCCTTTTTTTTTTCGTAATCCTTTGTCTCTGCTGGGGGAAGGGTCACTGAGTGATAAGAGTAACTGATGTAGTTTAACCCCGAATATGGGTTAAATGTAGACACCATCTTACCTAGAGTAAAACAATGTATTAAACTAACTGGAATGTAGTTGCTCCATTTAAATTTTCTAATTTAAAGGGTGCATTTTGGAAATAGTCTTCAAAACTGAGCTGATTATCTGGAATTGCCTGTTTGAATGGCGTACAAAAGGCATGAGATTTGTCCAAAATATGTTGATATAATTGAACCATCTGTAAAAAAAAATTAAAATGTTTTGTTATGATTGCTCATGCAGAATTCTTTTTAGTAAAATGACTTTATAAAACAATCTATTGGTCTTTAATATACTTTCAGTAATTTGCTCATATAATAATAAAACGAAAAATTGGCGTTTATTAGTACTGCACTGTGATCCTTACTCCAAGAAAAAGAAACCGAAACCAACAACTTTTTTCGTCCTTCAAAATGTAAACTGTTTTTATGACTGGATTTAGGTTCAAGAAAGCTTTTTGTGAATATCTTCTAAATTAATTGGTTTATTTTTTCCCTTTACGAATTGCAGTTGCAAACCTGTTTCAGATAAGAAATGACTATATTAACATCATGTTCATCTGGTTTGCCTTTAACATGCTACTGAAAATCTTGAAGTTGTAACATTTCGGGATTTATAACAGGACTTGTTTCATACAATATCAAGATCATCAGCTAGCTCTTAAGGTCCTCATATCTGTCAGGGAGCAGAGTGGGCTCACTGCNTTCTCAAGAGCTTTAGCTCTAACCAGAGAGGGGATGGTTTCCACCCAGCAGAATTCCATGGCCTACCTAATTTCTGCACCCACCATGACTGATGTGGCTGCCCAGGAGGAGCTCCAGTGGAAACATGCAGCCACCTCAGCATCAGGCTGTAGGCTGATATTTTTTGTGTTCCTTGTGTATTGTTTATGCTCATCTTACAGATCAATAATTCCACTGATTTCAGCTAAGTGTTATCCGAGTTGATAGCTCCTCTATGTAGACTACTTTTGAATACTTTGCACCTCTGCCTTTAGGCACTTCTTGTGGAAAACAAAAGTGCAGGTAAACAGTGTATATAAAATACTGGACTGCTTGAATTAATGAGTTTTGCCACTGGGTTTTCTTTGGTCTGGAATTTAAGTTTACATCTCTTTGTTTGACATACAGAAATTAAGAAATATAGAGTTAAGTTCTTAACTTCTTCATCCCTCTTTTTATCTTTTAAAGATGACAAAGAAAGGAGAAGCAAAAAGGCTTGGCTCACCTAATCTTTCATTATCCTGTAGTTGAGAATTTGGTACCCAAGGTCTTAATTTACAATTAGAGCCTGAACACAAGAAACCTGAGAGGCATATTTTAGCCTGAGAATCTTGTTAAGTATTTTCCTAAGGTGAAAGGAAAGAAAGCTTCAGATCAGACTATGAACAGTTTTCAGAAGTGTAAGTTACCAAACCCTTAGCAGAACAGACAAAAATAGGTATGGCAGTACCCTCTTTCTAAGGGTTGGATTATTCGAACTGAGAAGACTTTTCTTCAAATACTGACTAAACTAAAACTAAAAGGGCTCCTTAAAAACATACTTTGGACATGCAGTTATCAGGACAACCTCCTTTCCCAGAGCAGCAGTTGCCTGGACTAACGATCTTCAAAGGAACATAAGGAAAGTGGAAATCAAATCAAGTGTTGAGAAAAAGGTCCTCAGCAGCTGCTTTTGTTGCCAGAAGCTCCCTTGATTGCATCACATGTTTAGCCCAAACCAGTCACATTGAACACAGTGTCTCACTGATAATTATAGCTTTTTATCTAGAAAGATGGACAAGCCAAATAGTGGTTTTCATCTGCCAGATTCCACGATGCAAAGCTAATTGGCAGGATGTTAGAGAGGTCATAGCATGGTCCAGTGAGATATGAAACACACCTGAACTCTTAGAAATTAGCTCAGAATAATTTCAGACTTCCCAGGGAACTGAGTATCACCTAAAGTTAATAGCCAGTGAAAACAACTGGGAACAGTGTTTCTTGCAGAGGAAAGCCTTGGATTCAAAGGAAAGGATTGTAAAGTACAGAAAATGTAAGTGAAAAGCTAATGCATTATTCAGGTAAAAATAAGTTTTTATATATGATTCGTTCTTTATCTCCTTTCCTTCTCTTAAAAAACTTCCGAGAATAGGAAGAACCTACATATGTAGTACATATGAAGAAGTTTATCTAATCCTATATGCTTAATCCAGGAATGACCAAAACAGGAGGCCCAGGGAAGAATCTTAAGAATAAAATGAGTATCTAATAATTTTCAGACATATTTTCCTAGCCCTTAGTCATTGCTATCTAAGGCACATCCCCAGCTGTTTCTGCCAGGTGTCTTACTGGTCTTGCACAGACTTAGCTAGGCATGGGAAAGTGCCAGCAAACTGCTGGAAGCGTTAATGTAGGCATGGTCTCACTGCAAGCTTCAGGGGAAGACCAGTGTGGTATTAGGTGATTCTATGGAGGAAAGTGCCCCTCTGCAGCAGCAGCCACTGTGCTAATTTTCCCTTCTTCCATGCACTCACCACTTTCCAGTGAGAACATGATCAGTAAGCTCTTTATTTTTTTAGCCTGGGTTTCTCTTGGCTCTCTGTTGAAACTCTTCCCTTTTTGTTGCACATCTGTCCTTCCCCTGGAGGAGTGGATCTGGCTCCTCATTCTTCAAGAAGCAAAATTAAATTCTGTCTTCATTTCTGGGATTCCTTAGGCTCTTTTTGGACACAGGATATGCTTATGCATATATATATAAACATTCCTCAAAAGCTTAAACCTGGTAGGATTCTGATAGCAATGTAGTCATGCTGTAAATTGACTTACAAAAAATGTTAAGGCTGTAAGACTATACACCATGTAGTATTTTGTGCTAATTCACTTTGATCACTAATGATAGCTGTCAGGTACTACTGGTGGTGGGACAGAGTTGTCTGTTATGTGACCTAACCTTCCAGTGGCCTCTCTCTTGGCTTTTTGAATATAACAATACCTTTTACCTTCAAAGAATTACATGGCTGTGTATGTAAGGTTTTAGTAAGTGCAATCCAAATACTATAGGTTGTACAGGTTGATAGAATGATGTAGTATATGTCGGTTAGGTAATTAGAAAAGTATATCTTAACAATATATAAAGGCTAATGAAACATATTTGCTTTAAGGATTTTTAAATTTTTAACTTTATAATATCGTCAGGAAATAATGCCCGATTTATATAAATTAAGTTTAATTCTGATTTCTAAAGCAAGGATTTAAAGCTTAAAATAATATAAAAAATTGATTTGTAAATTCTTTACAAAATTGTGAAAAGTCTAATACATTTGACGCATCTCCCCTCTCAGCATGCATGTTTATATTTAGTTCTAACTTAATGCTTCCTCAATTTTTTTATTCTCTCATTTATTGTCTTATACATGTTTCCCAGGATAGCCCACTGGTCTTACAGTCTGACAGAAATGTAACAGTGAATGCAAGAAATCACATGGGACAGTTAACTGGACAACTGACAGTAGGTGAGTGTTCTTTATTGGCTGTTATATATATCAGTATAGCTTTAAAAATAGGTTTCATAATTAACATCAAAGATAAAATATTGCTGAACAGTCAGAAAAAAAATTCATCACTATACTCAAAAAAACCCCATTACATACAATGGATTGTAAGAACATGATTCAGCATTAGGTGAAGGCAGGAAAAGTAAAAATGCCTCAAAATAGTTAGAACAGCTTAATGAAAAATGATTATTTTTGAGCCAGCTGTAACAAAACCTAAAAACCCCTATACCACTCATCAAAACATGTTTGAACAACAATTTTGGTGGGGAAATAACCATTTTCTTGTAAGTTCTGTCAGTCTCTATTACTTCAATTGAGATTGGTTTGCCCTCATTATTCCTGCAAGGTATTTGTATCAGTATATATTGAAAACAGTTGGAGCAACCGAATGTAAAAAACCCTCACCAAAACAACAAATAGAACAAAACAAAAATTCAAATTCTTCCCTAGTCACTATAAAATTTAAATGGAAAATGATCATATTGCCAGTCATTCATTAAAATGGTGTCTGATATTTTGCAAGGTATAAAATATAGCAGATCAAAGTTCTATATGAAATGGAAATTAAAAGTATCTACTTTTCACGTATATTTCTCTGCTTTTATTGTTTACCATGCTCTGCTGGTTTTTTTAGCAGAAAACATATTTATTGTGTTAGTAAATATGACGTAGTATTTTTTTATATTTTCAGTACTAGAACAGTACCAAAGATACGCATTGTTTTTTAAAAATATTGACCAAAAAAAATCAATACAAAGTAATGTTCTAGATCTGTGGGCAAACAATATATATATAAACTGAGAATGAAAAATATGCAAACATATATTGTAAGTTACTACTATATATATGAATTTGAGAAGGCATCCCTTAGACTCCGCATCTCTTAATTTTTTTTCACTTCTGGATTAAGCTGAGTTTTATCCGCTCTTCTTGCTTATGGGCTGAGGATATGCTTACAAACAATTTTAAATTAAACTCTAGTTGTAATCTACACTGAGCTTTCATACTGGCTGGAGACAGTGGCTTCAAGTTGTGAAAAATCTTTGGCAAGTGCACACAGACTGGCACACCATCTACGTTGATTTCCCTGAATGACCACATCAAATGAGTGTGCAAAGGTAACCAGGCTTGCTAGCAGGTACAGCTGATGAGAATTAAGATAACACCTGTTCTAGCCATATTATACTTGCCCACAGTGTTTATCGAACACAGTTCTCTTTCATCTAGTAGCTGTATTATTAAAACCTTCCACTACAGCTGGTAATTGTTAAAAGGTGAGTTGCCCATAGCAAATGTTCATATTGGCTGAAATAAATATATTGGAAATGCAGACAGCATTCCTGTTAAGTGAATCCAGCACTGAAAATGTGAGTGTATTGTGACTGACCTGACTAAAGGTATCATACTAGAGGTTAATATCCTAAAAACATAAAGGCCTGAAGAAAACATGTGTTCTTATGTTACCATCATCAGAGTGAACACCTGTAAACTTCTTGGTGTGCAGCTGGTGCAGAGTGTCTGGCGAGTGGAAGATTGATAAATTGCAATATTGAGCTTGCATTATTTCTTATTCTTAACTTCCTCTTCTTTTTCATAATGGCTATATGGCCTTTATTCTTTCTTACATTAATATAAAATCAGCTTCTTTATTTTTTTAAGTTCTTCATACAGTATTGAGTGTATATTAAAATATTCTTTATTTTGTTACTATTTAGTATTTCTTACTTAATATGGGCACTTATAACTAACAGTATAATCAATAAAAGTCTGAACATTCTGCTATTGGAAATCGAAGAGCTTAACAGGCACCTAAAATTGGAAATGTATTATTCCTGCTTGCCCTTCTAAAAATTGTTGTAGTGCAGAGCAGAGAAAGACTTTTTTTTTTTTTTTTATCTAGTTGAAAGTATGGAAATATCTGCTGAGAGGAGGAGAGAGGACTTTTCTATAACATGTTTGCTGATATCAGAAAATATTTTCCCATTAGCTCTACATATGCTCTGGAAAGTCCCCACCTTCTTCAAAAATGCTGTTTTTCCCTTCACTGGTGCTGTATGCTGAAACATACATCTGTGTCGGTGGCTACCCAGTGGAAGGGATTAAAATAAATAGTGAATAGAGAAAGCAGTGAGGAGAAATACTTTTAAACTAAAAAAACAGTAAATTATTTTGCCTTGGGGGAAAAAAAAATCTAGTTAACAACATTGAAATGTTCCTATCAGTTAATTGATGTAAAAAGTTAAACGATATAAAAACCCCCACAACCAACCCCTCTCCCAAGCCCCCAAACCAACCAACCAAACAAACAAAAATCCCATTAAACCAAACCAAAAACAAAACAACAAAACAAAGAAGAAAAAACAAACCAAAACCAAATAAAACAAACAAACAAAAAGCAAGCAAACAAACAAAAAGACTCAAACTTATATGTATGGCAGGAATATTCTGAAAAGAAAGAATGATGTCCGTGCATTCAGGTGGATGATAGTGCTCTTCTTATACTTGTGTTATCATTGACATTTTATTTATATTTCACAGGACACAATTGACAATACAAGGCAATAAATAGGCTGGTCTCTTGTTTTTGACATTCAAATCTCTGGTCATCTAAGATTCTAGGACAACTAAAAATTCTTTTTGTAGTATTTGGAATTGTACCATGGAAGATGAAGACAAGCTTAAGAGTATATAATTAAAGCTGTAATTGGAAGATAAAGTTAGTGTAAAGAAGTGAGGATAGGGCTAGGAGGAAGAAGGTTGTATGTCATCACCCAGGGAGATGGAGAAACTCCAGTAAACTCCTGATAACAGGTATTCAATTCTGTGAGTGACTACGGAAGACAAAATATTTCTGCAAAGTGTATCAGTAAGACACCTTGGAACATGCTAATCTAGGACAAGTGAAGAAAAAGCATAATAAAAAAAAGAAAAAAGACCGCTAAGAGTGCTGGATGATTCAATGATTACATGTTTAAATGGTGTAAAGTCAAGTCATGGTTCCATGTCTTACAATACCAAGGGTGCATCCATTATTGCAGTACAATGCATTTATACTGACACTGAAAACTGTATGGAGAGAAAGTCACAGGTGTAGCAATGCTTTCTGTTGGGATCTATACCACCTGAGATAGAAATGTTGTTTTGTGCTCTGGTTTATTCACCACATATGGTCTGGAAACTGCCAATTTTGTATCTCCATCTCCAAAATGACTCAACAACCTTCAGTTTTCAGACATGCCATATAAGACCAACAGAGCAGATATAGCACAGACATGAAGTATTTCTGCAGAATAAAGATGTAAAGATAACCGTCTGTTTATTTTTGTATCTAGGCTGGATAAGAGCAAGTAAGCACATCTCTTTCCTCCAAACCCTTTCTTAACAATACTCTTTGCATGATACATTCTCCTGAATTACCTTGACACAATCTTTTCTCTCTGTTTACTCAATGTTTGCATAGTTTAAAATATCTACTGTTTTTTTGACGACCAAAGAAATGCACTATATTTGCCCACCTCAATCTAGAAATGTTGTTGGTTTTATGCTGTCTGCACAGATCATGTATACCTCTCCTTGGTTTTGAGTGGATGACATTAAGGTGACAAGTGCTAAATGGATCAAAATTAAATACAGTTGAAAGTAGTTATTTCCACTTTGTGATCGGTCAGTAGCAGTGCTCCCCAAGGCTCAGTTTTGGGGCCAGTCTTGTTTAATATCTTTATTGATGATCTGGATAGAGAGCACCCTCAGTAAGTTTGCAGATGACACCAAATTGAGCAGGAGCATTGACCTGTTTGAGGGTGGGAAAACTCTGTAGAGAGATCTGGACAGGTTGGATTCATGGGCCAAGGTCAATGGTATGAGATTTACTAAGGCCAAGTGCCAAGTCCTGCACTTTGGTTGCAACAATCCCATGCAACACTACAGGCCTGGGGAAGAGTGGCTAGAATGCTGCCTGTCAGAAAAGGACCTGAGGGTATTGGTTGACAGCTGGCTGAACACAAGCCAGCAGTGTGCCCAGGTGGCCAAGAAGGCCAACAGCATCCTGGCTTCTATGAAAATCAGCGTGTCCACTGGGATTAGAGAAGTGATTGTGCCCCTGTACTCAGCACTGGTGAGGCCACAGCTTGACTCCTGTATCCAGTTTTGGCCGTCGCACTATAAAGAAGACATTGAGGTGCTGGAGCGGGTTCAGAGAAGAGTGACAAAGCTGGTGAGGAATCTGGAGAATGTGTCTTAGGAAGAGCACCTAAGGGACCTGGGATTGCTTAGTCTGAAGAAGAGGAGGCTGAGAGGAGACCTTATTGCTCTACAACTACTTGAAAGTAGATTGTAGTGAGGCTGGCATTGGTGTCTTCTCCCAGGTGACTAGTGGCAGGATGAGTAGGGATGAGATAGGATGAATAATGCAATTAAGTTGTGCCAGGGGAGGTGTAGGTTGGATATTAGGAAAAATGTCTTTACTGAAAGATTGTTAAGGTATTGGAACAGGTTGCTCAGGGAGGTGGTGGAATCACCATGCCTGGAGGTGTTCAAAAAACATGTAGATGTGGCACTTCAGGACTTAATTTGATGGTTATGATAATGTTCAGTAGGTGGTTGGACTTGATGATCTTGAAGGTCATTTCCAATCTTAATGATTCTATGAAAGCCACATATGTACTTACCATAACTTTACCTTCAGATTTGATTATTATTTCACAAACTTGCGCTTTTTTCATATTTTTTCTTCCTGCAATAATTACTTTTTACAGCTATTTATGCTATTGCTTGACTCTTTTCCAGTCTTAAAGATCCTCGGGGATATCTGAAATATGCAAAAATCCGCACTTCATTTTTGATAAGTTTTGAACCGTTTAAGATAGAATAATAATTTTCATAGAGGTCCACAGCTGTACAAGTCATAGCTTTAGAGAGCTCCTGAACCTGTAGCTCTACTCACTGAGATCTCTAGAGTCTTACAAATTGAGAAAAATGATTTGAATACCAATGAGAATTATATCACACTTTTGTAATTATTTTTCAAAAATAGAAGGCAGGTGTATAATTTTCAATTACAATACTGGCAAAGACTGATAACAGCAGTAAAAGATATAGCAATTCAAATAACTTATCAAACTTCATGACATTTTTCATCCATTTACCACAAAATTTGTGTTGTGTATTCAAGAATTTTCTTAAAAATATGCTTTCTCACTTGCTGTGTACATGCAGTATTGGGCAGAAACTACTGGACATTAGAAACTACAGGTATGTAACCTTGTGGGAATGGAAATATTCCCCTTCATCATTCTTACCTATATCACATACATCCATCACCTGTGCCTATATCTACCGATACCTTATCTGGCAATAGATCATAGAATCATTTGGGCTGGAAGGCACCTCTGAAGGTCAACTAGTCCAACCCTCCTGTAGTGAGCAGGTTCAACTACAGCAGGTTACTCAGAGCCTTGTTGAGCCTCACCTTGAATCTCTCCAGGGATGGAACCTCAACTATCTCCCTGGACAACCTGTTCCAGTGTTCCACTACCCTCATGGTAAGGAACTTATTCCTAACATCCAATCTAAATCTACCCTTTTCTTATTTAAAACCATTGCCCCTCACTCTTTCACTACAGGCCTTTGTTAACAGACCCTCTCCAGCCTTCTTATAAGTTCCCTTCAGGTACTGGAAGGTCACTATAGGTCTCTCCAAAGCCTTCTTTTCTTCAGGCTGAAGAACCTCAGCTCCCTCAGCCTGTCTTCATACGAGAGGTGTTCTAGCTCCCTGAGCATTTTTGTGGCCCTCCTCTGGACTCGCTCCATCAGGTCCACATCCTTCCTGTGATGAGGGCTCCAGAGCTGGCCATAGTATTCCAGGTGAGGTCTCACCAGAGCAGAGTAGAGTGTCAGAATCACCTCTCTCAATCTTCTAACCCACACTTCTTTTGATGCAGCCCAGGATGTGATTTGCGTTCTCATCCACCAGTACCCCAGAGCCCTTTTCCGCAGGGTTACTCTCTATCACCTCATTCCCCAGACTGTATTGATAGTGAGGATTGTTCCAATCTGTAGATTCTGCTACCCTTTCACTTCAAAGGTGGTAAGAGTAACTTATTCCTTAAATATTGCCTGTGGTGTTTCCTTTTCAACATCTAGACGTCAAAGAAGATCTGAAGCAAGAGATTGTATTTCAAGCATTCCTTTTTTTAGAATTACCAGGGTTGGAAATGACCTTGTAAGGTCATCTAGACCAACAATCCTACAGCAAAAAGGCGCATCCTCAAACAGATCAGGTTTCTCAGAGCTTCATCAAGCCTGACCTTAAATATCTCCAGGGATGGGACCTCCACCGCCATGCTGGGTTACCTGTTTCAGTGTTCCACCACCCTGACAGAAAAATTCTTCATAACATTAAATCTAAATCTTCCCTTGTCTANTAACATTAAATCTAAATCTTCCCTTGTCTAGTTTAAAACCATTGCACCTTGTCCTATTTTCACAGGCACCAGTAAACACTCCCTCTTGAGCTTTCTTGTCAGCAGCATTCAGGTACCTGAAGGCTGCTCTAAGTCCTTCCCAGAGCCTTCTCTTCTCAAGCAGTGTGAATTGGTGGGCCAGATGAGAAAGGTGT
>WEIS01085662.1:1101-11112 GCA_013389965.1 Todus mexicanus
GCAGAAAAAACTCGTGCATGTTCATGTTTTTGAGACAGAAAAATGTTATTAGCTATTAGTGCCTCCAAATTTATAAGGCTGACCTCATTTAAATGGTGTGAGTTTGAATAGAGCCTCTTCAAAAATCCCACTATTTAACTGAGCTGGCAGAACTACACACAATCAAATAGAACAGCGTCAGTCATCTTGCATAGTGTTCTGAGTTGAGCTGACATCCTCCCTGAAGTGGGCACATAGCTACCAGCTGCACCAAGCTGCTTGCTGTCCTGCTTCTGCAGCACTTTTGACAATTCAAGTAGGTGTCAGAATGAGTTTCTGCATGGTTGCTGGTTTCCAGGCAGGCAAAAATTGCAAGATTCTGGAAAATTAGTGGGCTGTATCAGTATAGGAAATAAAAATGCACCTGCTGCTAGCTGCGAAGAAGCGGTGGCCTTTTTGTTGTTCCTATAAATAGGATGATTTCATACGTCACTTAAATGTTTGTGTGGTTGTTATCATAAACTGTGGATCTTGTGTCCTGTACAACTAAATCTTATTAGGAATTCTTATACTTGGTCTCATACTCTTCCCCTGGCTAGTCATACGTGGGCTGTATTCCAGGGGTGTGCTCTGAAGTAGTCCAGTGCCAGTGATGCTGCCACCTCATCCTTGGTCTTACTGCCCAGCAGAGCTACTCCAGGAATCCTATTTGCTGGATCCATACAGTTTGCACTGCAGCCAATTTTCACTTGGATTTGTTTCTGCACGTGGTTCATCGCCTTCACAGAAAGCTAAATATTTATGAAGTAGAGTGTTAGAAATGATTGTTTTCCTATCCAGGCAGCTGCTGGGAGTGCCAAATTCTGCCTTGTACTGACAATACCGTTGCCTAGCTAATCATGGGGGCCAGAGATGGGCTTACTGTGCTGATCATCATCACACGCCAGCAGAAGAGATAATGAGCTGCTGACAAGGATGCACCTGGAATCCAGCCAAGCATTGCATTGCATGAGATACCATGTGCCTGCTACTTCTTCTCAAACAAGGACAATGGATTTCTATTCCTAAGCATAGTGATACCTTGCTCTCTGTAGCTCACGCTGTATTTCCTTGATAGTTTGAATTGTTTAAGAATGATAAGTTTATACAAAAAGAAAGCGCTTTGTGGGGAGATCACATCCTTTGTACACTAACCTGGTTTTGTATTCTTGTCTTAGGGATCTTGAATGGACAGTATATTTGAGAAATCAGCTTTAGAGAGTAATTTCTTTTGTGGAGAAAGCAAATCTTGGCAGCATGAAAATCATATTTGCCTAACTGTGTGCTGCATGGCATCACCTTGCAGCTAGTCTTCTCCATGTTGGGCTTGCCACAATCTTCATGGTAGTTCTTGAGCACAATGAGGTTGTGCTTATATTTTTAGAAGGGGTTGCAGGCAGCAGTGTCATAATTAAAATTTAATTCCATGTTGTAGCAGACAAGTGTGCTACTATTGGGGCTTTCCATGGGGCAGGATCCAAAGGAGAGCAGTGCATTTGTCCGTTGCTACTTTATTCAGTATAGGGGATGATTTAAGTGAAAAACCAGTTAGTGTTATTTATGCCTTCCTGGACATGCAGACTCTACTTGCAAATTTTTATCTTGCCATCTTGCTTCTGAGCTGGAAACAGTTAGGTAGAATTGGGGGACTTCTGTGCTAATCCTTGCTCCTCTTCAACTCCTAATTTTGGATATGCCAGCTGAGGAATTACCCAAATGTCTAAGTCATTTTGTGCTGACCTGTGCTTTGTCAGTTTACTTTTCAAATACTGATTAAGCAAATGCAGTAAGTTACATTTCAGCTTTTTCATCATGTATGAATAATTTTATCATTAATTTCTACAGCTTGTTCCTAATTTCTCCAAGGGGACATACCTGAGCTGTGCAGGGTAATACCTCCATGCAAAGGGAGAGTCTGCACTGTGGAAGTTGTTGACTCTTGGTACTTAACAGGCTTCGCTATGAATCTTTACTTGACTTTCAGCAAAGCATGCAAATCTATGCCCTTCGTCGTCTCCTTGTTAATGATGTGAGCTGGACACAGGCGTGAAGGAGAAGTCCACTTCAGAATAGATCCATGCTGGGAAAGCCAGGCTGTGTGCAGCTCTGCATTTAACAGAGCTAATGGAAATTTCCAGGGAGGGCTTAGAAAGCTTAGTGACAGCCATAAAAAGGAAGAAAATAAGAACTTCACTAAGTGGACTTCACTGTCCATGACTGACACAGTGTGGAGAATTGTAATTTTTCACCCTAAAGCCCTGGGCAACAATTGTCCTCCTTGCTGCATCCACATCTAAGTTGCAACATGCTCCATGCTACACAGAGCTTCTGCCTTATGCTTTGGAAAATGTGAAGTGCTTCCAGCATTTCCATGTCTCGAGTTTGATGGAGCAAAAGTTAAATGCTTACATTACCTGAAAAATATTCATTTCTCCAGCCTAAGTTCTGCTTCTGTGAGATGAAGTCAGGCCTTGATTTGCAAATCTCCTGGGAAACATGCTGTGAAAGGCTGGCTAATTTACAAAATTCAAGCAATATTTTGCAATGAATGTTTAGGCTTTCTGAAAAGGGAGATTGCACTGTTTTAAATAGGTGTGCTTAAACCAGTGCAAATCTTAAAACTTAACTGAAAATCTGATTTAAACCAAGGTAATTGTGGTTGTCACACATCTTCTTGTGTATTTAGGTTGCTTTACAGTGTAATTACGCAATCAAGTTTCTAATGCAGGCATGGTCTTACAATAGCAGCATTTCTTTAATGAAATCTTTGCTTATTAAGAAGGAGAGTTGCCTTCATATGAAGATAGTGCCCAACCAGTTCCTTTTGATAAGTTCAGACTTTTTTTTTTTCTCCACTGTGCCTTGATGCAGTCTGAAACGTCTCTTCTGTAGCCTCAAACAATCATCCAAAGGCTGGAAGACCTGATCAGGAGCAAGCTCCATATTGGGCTTAGGGCTGTGGAGAGGCAGATGAGATGCAGATCAGAGAGATGCAGATGCACACAAAAGAGAGCAGACATTGTGATAAGGATTTTGATGCTTCAAGTCTTTTGCAAGAGGTAGAGTTGGGAGAGGATAAGTTGTTTAGCTGACCGTGGTGAGGGTCTGTTGAAAAGTAACTGTGAGGATGCTCACTGCTGCAGTAGGGAATGCCAGCTGTTTATTCTGAGCCACTTTTCTGGCCCTGCAGGGAGACATGCACTGTCCAAACTGAAAAGCGAGGTCAAAAGTGGTTGCTGAGAGTGTTGAACTCTCATCATGGCCAAGTCTAAGCCTGTTCATCAGTGTTCCCGGAGTTCGCAATGGGAGCAGTGGCACCAGCTGCTACAGGTCCTCCTTGTAGGAAAGGAGAGCCAACTCCTGGATTTTCTGGCAGTAAATGAGTAGCTAATAGGACTCTGGCAATGAAACTTGGTTGATACATGGCAGTTTAAAACCAATGTGCAAAGTCGTGTATTAAATGGAATGGCTATTGATTTCACTGTTCAGGAAACAGTGCAAATTGATAGCATGGAGTTAGAATGGAATTTCCCTGTCCAGCAACCTGAGTGTACAGAAGTGAGCCTCTGCAGAATGGGCAGGGATGGGAGTTTTTAACCTGGTGTACTGCATGTCAGCCTGATACTGTCATGCTTTTGTTAGAAGTAAGATGAATCAGACTCAGGTGTGTGTTTACACAGGAGCTGAGCTTTCTGTGCAGTACAGGAACATGGTATTTGAGGGAAGAAGGGAAACATAGTAGTCATTTTGGCCTAGGGTCAGCTTTGCAGTCTTCTCGTTTCTAGAGCTGGGAGCTGGCAAAGACAACTAGGGCACACAGAGCAACTTAGTGTGGAATGCCAGTTGTGTAGGTGGCTGTGGGGACCATGCTTGTACTATGGAAAGCATGAAGAAGTGTGGAAGGAGGGGGGAAAGACCAAGGGTCAGTTTAGCTCTGTTGGATAACAGCTGCAGATACCAAGCAAACTAGGCTTTTTCTTGAAATTTTGCCTACCAGGTCATAAGGTCCTAGGGAGTGTGCTGCTTTGCGAACAGCAGAGTGTGACAGGTAAGTCTCAGTATATTAGGCCAGGGGATGGAGCAGCCAGAGACACTGGCACACAGTTTCAGTGACAGGTTACCATCTGTCAATAAACTCTGAAGCCTTGGCAAATAAGTATCCCCCTGGCAGCTGCTTTCATGGGGTATAATGCAGCATAGGGCTAGTTCAACGCAAAAAAAAAAAAAAAAGAAGTGACTGATTACTCCCTCTAGACTCTGTGTGTGGTTTTGTTGACCTGATTTTCTCCAGCTTTCTCCCTTGGTCCTGACCCGGGGTGCTGTGACCCCAGCAGCCTACTCTGCGGCTTCCAGCTCTCCCATTGCAGCACATCTGACCTGCAGTGTGATCTAAGCTGAGGTTCTTGCCAGTTCTGCTAAGGCATCTCATTAGAGGGACAACAGCTTGTATATGTACATAAAACACAATGTTTGTGTTACGGGCTGAACCATAACCAACACCTTGCCCTGAGTCCTTTCTTCAGATTTTGGACTATGCTTAGTTCATGTTCTGAGACCACCTGCAGTGCGATACAAGTCCAGCTCTTCAGATGTGGTTCACGTCTGTCTGCACAAGACTTTTTTTTGGTGACCATTGCACAGCACTCTTAACTCTCCACCTAGCACCATTAGGGGCAAATCTGCAGTCCAGCAGCCCTATGGTGGTACACAGCACTCTTTCAAAACTCCTAGGCCAGTTCACAGGGTGTGTCAGCATGGTATGACAAAACACTGTGCAGAAAGTCTCCTCCATGGCAATGCAGCCCGTAGTGCTCCTGAAGTTAGGACATAGCAGGAAGTGGGAGATCTCCACACTGCCTTGGACTACACAGTGTGTGCCTGTCCTCTGACATTTTGATATGGCACAGAGTGAGCTACATTTACTCTTTTCCAATCCAAGAGCTATTTGACTTAAGAAATAGTGGGAGACGCACTTAGAGTATTAAGATTATGGTGGTTTAATTTCCGTGATTGCCCATAGCCTTCAGCAATGATGTGATGATTAGCCATACACTGTTAACCTTGCATGCTCCTGTGAAGTGATAAGTCAGCCCTGGTTTCATGTTTCTTTTTGGAAAGTGCACTGTGGAATGGTTACCAGACCAGTGGCTGTTCTGTTAAACTTAGTAGTATTAGTTGTAAAATTCAAGTTCTGGACTTTTTGAACACACAGATAGTTGATCCACTACAAACTCTTTTGTAGAAACTTAAGAAAATATCCTCTGCATCTGCCCTTGCTCCACAGTGACTGTCAGTGAGAGGGCTGTACAGAGATTTATTTACAGGTTGTAGGAGAAGAAACTAAATGTCGAGTAAGAACAATGTTGTACTTAGCATTACCTAGTGCAGGAAATGCTGGCAGGCACCACAGAGAGAATTGGCCTTCCCATTCTAATTCTTTGTTTAGTCGCTTGGAGCTAGGGTAACCTGATTTTATACACATGGTTGTATGTCTTCATTTCCTGAAAATCTCTCTGCTCCTGTTGCCATGCCTCAGTGCTAATACTGAGTGGAAATGAATGGCATATTCCAGAACAGTCTGGATAATATAGTGCTCCATATTTGCAAGGTTGTTTATGGTGATGAGCCCTTTTAACAAAAACGTGAACTGAGATAGATCTGCAGTCGGACAGGAATCAACACTGTCATTTGTGTTGTGGGGATGTAACATGTGCTGACTGGAATCAGTGTCCTGCCATACTAATATTTTTCCTTCTTTATTGTTTCAAGGGCCTTAAACTCTGGAGTTGAGTACCACTGGGACCAGCTGAATGAGAATGTCTTCGCTGTGCATTCCAGCAGCAGGAACACTGAGCGGCCTGGGTGAGTCTCCTGAGTGTGAGAGAGTCCTGACCCTTTCTGCTGTTTTTGTTACATCTGACAGCACCACTTCTTTGTTCCCTTAACACCAGCAGCTTTAATTGCGCAATTTGACACTGCCTAGTTGGGCCACCTGGCTTGCTTCCAGCAAGTGACATTCAGTGCCCAAAATTGCTGCCAGTGATAGTGAAGTACATGTGTCACCTGTGGCCTCAGCAACATCCTTGAGCAAGCTGCGGGAGGAACATAGGGGCTTGATCCTTCAAAAACACTATGCAAAGTAAATGGCCGTTGGAAAATAACTGAAGAATGGAAGGGTTTCCCAGTGATGAGTGCAAATCCATCAGGCAGTCCTGGTGATTGATTTTCATCCCTTTGCTTTCCAGTCATGGGACAGTTGTTTCTCAGCAATAAACTCTAAAACTAAAGCTAAATCCCTTGATTGCCTTCTTGGTTGCCTCATCCAGTCTACCTGGTGATGCACATATTAGTTCTAAACAGGAGGGTGATGCTGCAGTCCCTTGCTTCTTGTCCCAATGAAGAGTGCTTCTCCTTAAGCTAGCTGTTCTCAGCAAGAGGGTGGCAGTCGTGTTTCTGAATTGTGAGGAAGTTATGAGCTGGTATAAAGGACAACGTCGTGCTGTCCTACAGCCTTGGACTCACTGAGAGTGAAAAATAAACTGTAGAGATTGTTCGCTCTGCTGCGTGAGTGAATATTGCCACTGCTCACATTTTTTAACAGCACATATCAGTCTTGCATGATGAGCTTGGGAGCAGCTTGAAGGCAGAAATACTGCTAAAAAATAAAGTAGCTCAAAGAGGGAGCAAGAAAATAGTGGCAGGTTTCAAAACCTAAGGAAAAAGAAGTTGTGAATTGAGAATTTCTCATCCAACTGGAATGGGCAAAAATGCCTGGTGGAGTGCATCCATGACAACTAGGCGGTCCAGAGGAGAGAAGGAATGCAGGCTGCATCCTCAGCAGTTAAAACGGCCCTGGTGATGTGCAGAGAGAGGTTACGTGTGTGTTTATGGTCCTGTGCTGTATGTTGTGTTGCATACTCAGCTTGGACAGAGTAGTTCT
The DNA here is from genome assembly GCA_013389965.1 of Todus mexicanus. Taxonomy (NCBI): domain Eukaryota; kingdom Metazoa; phylum Chordata; class Aves; order Coraciiformes; family Todidae; genus Todus; species Todus mexicanus. The sequence goes on from WEIS01085662.1 coordinate 8,060, forward strand.
GCAGGCTTAGGGATGCTACAGGGATATCTCTCTGTGCCTGTCAGACACACTGCTTTTGTGGAAGGGTGAGTAGATTGTAAGACTCGGTTGGCTTAAAACTTGAGAGACCAGCCAGCTGAGGCTGGAGAGTGGTATGGGTGTCTGTGTGAATAAGTGTAGGTTACAGTTTCCTCCGGCCTCATCTGTACAGCGGCTGGCAGGTGCTTGGTTGGAATAGAGGCAAGAAGAGGCTCAGGTGGATGCTTCAATCTTGCTGGGGCACATTACCTCCAATGCTTCTGGTCTTACTTGTGGGTTTTTTTCTCTTTTCAGAACCAGCAGAGCCACATGGAGGACAGACAGGGACATGGGCCTGATGAACGCCATAGGCCTGCAACCCCGAAACCCCCCCACCTCTGTGACTTCGCAGGGTACCCAGACCTTGGCGCCTCAGCTGCAGAATGCCGAGACTCAGACAGAGAGGGAGGTACAGGAGCAGGAATCCACTACTGCAGGGACTGGGGAAGGTAGGAGCTCAAGCAATGATGTATCTGACAGAGCTTATCTGGTGAGTGAGCAGTTTCCATATAGGTTCCGCATTCTATAATGCATTTGGACACTTCTGTTGCCTCTTCAGCAAAGACTATTCCAGCCTAATTTGCCTGTAGCCAGGCTAAGATTATCAGGAGAATGAATCTCCGTCCGTATGGATAGAGAAGTTGTCTTTTCCACATGCTTTTTGAGAGCAAAATGAACTCTTCTCTAGATCACTGTGTCTTTGTAGAGTCATCTATATTGGCATCACTCCTCATGAATCTCCTGGATGTTAACCATCAGTAAGGCTTCAAACTTCTAAGAACTATGTTTTCTGTCTCTGTGTCAGAGCTTAGCTTGATCCTATCAACCTCTGTATCTAAAACTATGCAGGCTTCACAAGTTCAGCATCTGGATACAAAATAGAATACTTTAATCACTTCTCACAAAGCAGGAATGAGTATTCCATTTAGTCTGATGGATGAAGGCTGTGATGAGTGTCCGGCTCTAGTGTTTTTCAGTCCAGGATGTCAAAAGCTGGAAGCAGCTAATGTGCAGTTCCTGCATTATGATAAAATCACTGACTGTTTGAAAGCCTGGTGATTATGTCCAGGCTTCTTGTCTCTATGCTGCAGCCTTGTGCTTGAATCCAACTCTGAAAGCTTGGGTAGGAAGTAGTTGGGCAGCGTATACTTAGACAAGACAGAGGAAATCAAGGAGACAGTTTTAAAGATGTTAGGTCACAATGAACCTACTTGACTTTGGGCAGCAGCCCGTGAGATGCCTGTTTGTGCCTGTGTACTTGCTTGTTGTGCTCTGTTGCTCTGCAGATGCTATTTGGCATGTGACTCTTCCACAGTTTCTATTGTGCGACACCCAGTATGTGTGATAAGGCTTTGTGTTTCTCTGATCTTGACTCTTCAGTTCAAAGTTAAGTGGCAAATTGCTGACCTGTGGGATGGGGTTTCCCATCTGCTTATCTCAGTGGAGCTGGGATTACCCTCCCTGGAAGGTTATTACAGTTGAGAGTGTGTGAATAAGGCTGGAACTTGGGATGTCTGAACAAATGCTGAATTTGTGGGGACTGGTTCTTCCACTGAATGTGGTATGTAGACTGAGAACAAGGGTACATGATGGCTGATGCCACAGGCTTGGGGGTCTTTCTTTGCACCGTTGAAACAGTGGAGTTCTCCAGTGCGTCGCTCTGTTGCTGTTCTGCAGTTGTCTGAAGCTTTCATTATCTTTTTTCTAATTAACCTTTCAATTTCAGATTTAGAGCATGTTTTTTTTAACTAGATCATTAATGGCATGAGAAAGGGTTGTCCTTTACCAGTGCCTTGGGCAGGATATCTCTACAAAGGAGAAAAACATGTAGCATTTCGATGAAAATGAATGCAGGTAACAACCCTAGAAGAGACTTCTCTTTGTCTCTCTTGCTTGGGAGGACATTTGTGGGTTCCACACCTGGTGTGATTTCTGGCTCAGACGCTGACTTAGCATATGTCCCCTTGCAAGTGGGCTTACCTGCAAAATGAACTGTCGCGCTCCTGTCTACTGGGACATTTAGGACAAAGGAGTTATTCCAGTGTGGGTGTATGTGCTGGAGATGAGCCAAGCAATCTTCTTCTGTACTTGATCTCCAGTTCATCCTCAGTGGAAATCCCTGTGCAGAGGCTCAAAAGCAGCTCAAATCAGAGAGCTATCAAGAGTTCAGCTATCAGGGACATGTAGGATCCAAAAAACCTCTGTAATTCGTGAGTCCAAGGATCCGTCATGAAGCAGACGTTTTCAGCTGCTATTACCAACACCTCAACCAGTCATTCAGGGACTTGTAGCATCAGTGGTCTGGTTCATCCACGAGCTTTCATACTTCACATTATATTTAACCCCCATTGTGTTGCTTGTGGCATTAAGGTATTTCCAGCACCATAAACTCTTGTAATGTCCACCCACTGTGTTCAGGCAGGCTGCGCTGCCTTTCTGATGGTTAATTTGCCCAATGTATCTACCATAACTCTTTGCCTGTCAAAAAGGAAGTGGTGTTTTCTAATAGCATGATCTAAATGTCAGGGACATGAAGTGAAAAAAAAAAGGAAAAAAATGTGAAAATGTGCTCCCACTAACTTAGTGTGTGACCTAGGGCAAACTATTAATCATCTACCAAATGGGAATAAATCTTCCCACGGTACAGTACACCAGGGGCTGTGAAAATTAATTAGTGTTTTGTATGGGGCTTTGAAGATGTAAATCACTACATAAAGGTTTAGCAGTATTATGAGTAACAGAATGGATAAATCAGATGTGATTTTGAGTAAAGGAAAGTGGTTTAGTTATCACCTCACCATAAGCAGAAAAAAAATAATAAAAAAGACCCCTTGAATGTGTTGGGTTTTTTTTTAAAAAAAAAGAAAAAGTAATTAGGTAAAAGAAAGGCTAGTGCTACCCTCAAGAAAGGATTTCTGTCCTGTGCCCTGTCAGCCCTGTTGTGGGAAATTCTGACTCAGGGCATTTCTTGCAGATATGTGCTTACTGTAAAAAAA
>WEIS01085663.1:0-14508 GCA_013389965.1 Todus mexicanus
CCCCTCCCCCGCCACAACCCCGTGAAGACCTGGGAACGCAAAGGCATCCTTCTGCGGGGACCTTCCCCACGCTCTCGGCAGCTCCAGCCTCTGCTCTCCGCTGCTTTCCTGCAAGCGCGAATCCTCTGTCCTCTCTCGGGTTAGCGTGGAGGCCCTGCAGCTTTCCTGCATGTGAGTCAGGGGTGAGAAGGGGGCTCTGTGCGTGTCTGTGTGTGCACACACCTTTTCAGGAACTGAGGCACGGTTGCTCCCAAGGGTCCTTGTCCTAGGCAGAAAGAGTTTGGGGGACTTGGTGTGTGATAGACAGTTGTGCACAACTAGGAAGGGAGTTTTATTTTAGGCTGGTTGGTTGGGGTTTTTTTTCCTAGCTACTCAGCCCCGAGTTCCCCTTAATTTCATCCCATTACTTCTGAGCGTGTTAAATTATTCCTTCCTGTACCGTTTTCATCCCATTTGCAGATTAGCATCCGACTGCTTCCGTCAGTACTCGCTCAGCTCAGCTAGACTGATCTCAGCTCTTTTAATCTCCCCTTGTAAATCAATCCCTTCTGCCTCCTGATCATTTTTGTCACTCGTTTTTCTGAAATCCCTCCAATTTGTCCATTTTGTGTCGGTGACGTATGGCTGGCCCTAAACATGATGTATACCAGGCATGGCAGCGTGAGGGAAGGACACCTCCTCCCCTCCCACCCCGCTGGGGCTTGTGATGCTTTGTGAGCACTGAACTGAGTTACTTCCCCATTATTCTAAGCTATAGTCCCTGCTCGGTGTTGCAGAAGAAAGCAGCATACCCAAGTCAGTGCCCTGGGGAGAATTCCTCCAAATTTTGGCGATGAGTTGCTGAGGTTTGGTTGCGTGCTGGTAGCACATGCTAGAAGGGGCCAGTGCTCTAGGTCCTGTCCATAAAGTGCCTCTCCCCATAAAAGATAATAGTTGAACAAGGTGGGATGAGCAAAATAAGAGAGGGCAAGCTGCACTGGGGATCCTGGACAGGTGGGGAAACTGAGGCACAGACTCGGCACATATTTCCTGTACTCCAGTCCAGCAGTGGCTTCTTGTTCAGGTGCTCCTTGTGTGGGGTCTTGATCTCGATTGCACCCATTAGTATTGCAGACAGCATGAGCATTTTCCCAGGAGATAGCGGAGCTTGTCGCTTGGTCAGAGTAGGCTGGCAGGCAGGGATGCTGGGTTCTGAGTGGGTTTTGTGCGTGGTTTCTCATTTTATGGGCCAGAGCTCGATGCCACACATAATCTCACGAGGAAGAAACAGGCATTTTGTGTGAAGGCAGTGGTGTCTTGCATTCATGCACGTTGTAGTTTTGTCATCCCAAACCCTGAGCTCCTAGCACCGAGCGTTCCCATTCCCTGGAAGGGCCGTGCCCTTCCAGGGACCATCTATTTTTAGGAGGAGTTGTATTCTGGACAGTGTCCACAGCAGATGCTCTCTGCCTCCTCCTCTTGGCCCCTCTCCAGGGACGCCACTCAGGCTATCTACCGGTGGGGCAGATCCTGCTGAGGTTCTGCGGGATCTTAGCGGAGGGTGGCACCGTGCTGGGCACGGGGACACTTGGGGGGCTGTTGCTGTCCCGGCGCTACGCGGGAGTGCCAGTAGGCTCGCTTGAACTGTTGGAAATGGCATTTAACTATGCTCTGGCTACCGTCAGGATGTGGTGCCGGCTTTGCTGTGGCGTGAGTAAGGGCATCGCCTGGGCCAGGTGGTACCCAGTGCCCGGTACCAGGGCCGGTCCGTTCGCCAGCATGACACTAGGGGGCACGAGATCTGCTGGAATCCCTTTGCCGGGGATGGGGAAGGAGGAGGGTGCGAAGCCGCTCTTGACCCTTCAAACCCCGTACATCATCCCCCCCTGCACGTTTTTCAAGAATAGGGGATGTTAAACCCCAAGGTAACTGCCCCGGGTTAACTCGTCCTGCAGCCGGAACAGGACGCGGCTCTCCGGTGGCTGCTCTGCTGGATCTGCATCGCCAGCCGTGGGAGCAGCAGCAGCAGCAGGGATGGGAGCACTCAGACGGAATCATCTCAGAGGCAAGAAGGAGATGGACACAAGCAAGAGTGCCAGGGAGTCTCCAGGGAGTTTGGGAAATCCAGGAAAACACCTAGCGTGGTTTTAATGCCTCTCTGAAGGCATTGTCCGGAGCAGGGATTAAGTTAGACTCAGGGCTGGCTTTCAAGATGCAGCGTATTATGGTTTTGTTTTCTGCTGGATGCTAAGTTCACGTGTGATGTCTCCTTGGGGTCATGTTTTCCTAAAGCAGCAGAAACTTTAAAGAGTCTGATTTAATGAACGGTTCTGAACAACCCAAAACATGGTGGAGGTGCACGTGCATGTGTGTGTGTATATATATATATTATACATATTTGTCCATGTATATATCTGTGTAGGGTACAAGGAATGTGTTTTTGAAGGTATGTTTATGCATTTCAGCATACATTCAGCTGTAATGCTGTCTTCTCTCCTTAAAAGCTATTATTCCAGCTGTGAACGCATGTATGTATATTAAAACACTGTATACTGGAGTCTCTCTCTCTTGTTATAACAAACCTTGCGGAAAGCAAATAAAGAGACATTGTTCTCATGGCAGGCTCGGAAAAACTCAGTATTTGTCTTCTATGAATTGTGATGGGTTTTTTTGTTCAGTATGTTTGTGGTTATGGTGGTGGGTTTTTGTCGAGTTGGTTTTTTTGGGTTTTTTTGCTTATCTGCTTACAATTTTGTGCTAGTGGGAAACTGAAAATATTCAGATCATTTCAATTTATTCATTACGTCATGAAAACAGAAATCAAGCTTCTGGATTGAAATGTTGGTGCTCGGTAACATTCTGGCATATTAATTTCTAAATGGTTTGGGTTTTCTAATGCCTTCTGTCGCCAGATACCAGGCTCTTTTGCTGGAGCACTGCTTCTCTCACAAGCCCCCAGGCAATGTTTTCATTCGGACACTGATGCATCACAAATACTCCTGTTCTCCTAGAAAAGGTTTTGCTGACTGTTGTTAAAAGTAGCACTGGGGCGGCTAGAAATGAGAGATCAGAGGAGGACAGCGATGCTGCGTCAGTGCGCTTGCTTTGTGCCTCTGATAGAGGTTTTGTGACTGGCTGTGCGGGTGTGCGCCTGTGTGGATGCGAGGGCACTTCCCCAGATGATTTCTGAGCCAGGGCTGAGGACGAAGGGTTTATTTATTTTGAAATGCCTTGCGAAGTCGAAGGAGGTCTGAGGACAAGTGCCAAGTCTACTTTTAAGTCAATTAGGGATCGTATCTAAAGGCGTGACGCGCTTTGAAGAGGAGAGGGTGATTTGTCTGAAGGTGTTACCTAATTAGAGGGTATAGTAAGGGTTTTAATTAGCCATGACACCCTAAAGATGTCATCGAAGCCCTCTTGAGGCATGGTTGATCCGATGGCAGCGTGGCTGTGAGCTGTCTGAGTAACATGGCCATGCACAGCTGGGACTGCCATCCTCTGTCTCAGAGGCAGCCTGGATGCCGGCACTGGAGGAAGCTGATCTCCTTCAGGTGACTTGTGATGACCTCCAGCGCTACTGCCAACACTGAGTGATGTTCATAAAGTTGCAGAATGGAAGGAAACCTGTAGCAGTTGGAAGAATTAATACTGGTGCCCACTATGTAGGAAATTTCTGCTCTTTTTCCCTGGGACATCGCTTTCTGCAGCTCCCAGCTTGAGGGAGGCCGTAAGGGTTCGCAAGAATTGGTGCTATAGCATAGTAGTGTCTGTGCAGCAGCTGGAGGAGAGACCACGACCCCTCTTTTGGCATTACCTTACAGAGGGGACATGGGATCAACTGAAATCTGGCTTGCCCAAACCTGGTTGCGTTTAAATACTATGCAATACACCCTGTGAGGGGTAAACTGGTGGGGGAAGAGGCACAAGAAATGCTGGGTGAGAAGGAGAGGCTGCTGAGGAGGCTTTTTCCTGATGCTGGAAGCAACTTGCAGCCTGGACCTTTGCTGGCTCAAAACTGGGGAGTGGGCAGTGTTCCCCGTCCAACTGGGGGCTGCTTCAAGGCTGCTCTCACTCCCTGCTTTTTATCCATGGAGTCAATTGGTATTTACTGAGTCAGTTCACTCCACCCCTTAAGGAGAGGATGGTATGAGTTGCCCATTCCCACCAGCAGTGCTAAGAGCCATGAGGAACCAGGCGGAGCTGGGGAGTTGGCTGGTGGATGAGCATCAGTGAGCAAAAGCATCCTTTTCTCTGTCAGGGCTGAGGTCTCCATCGTTATCAGAACCCTCTGAACTGCCAGGAGGATTTGCATCCAGCCCCTAAGCACTCAAACATCCCATGATGCTAACTCTGGGAGTAGTAGTGGGCAGCTCAGACCTCCTTGGGAGAAAGAAGCCACTGTTATTCCTGTTTCAATGGGAAGATAAGGAGATCCTCAGGGCAAGGCAGGGTCAGTTGTGTATTTTGCAGCCTCACTTCGCAGGAGAACTGGTGTCCGGCTTTGCTTTTGTAGGTCGTATTACAGGCCCTCTAAAGCAGACACACAACCAGGCACATCACTATACAATCAGTTACCGAGGGATGTGCCTGCTTTTAATTATGTGGGTGTTAAGCGAGTGAATGCATTTTGTTCGCAAAGTTGCAGCCTGATATTTTCCTACTTATTCTGGTCTCTGGTGGTTTTCCCAGACTCTGGAGCATGGATGAGACTGGTCCTAGTAACTTCCAGGACCCTGCTGTGGCCATGTAGGTCTGACTCACCCAGCTATCCCTACTACACACTATTGCCATGGAGTCACAGTGCTACAAGGACACACACTGCATTTTGGGGTACTGTGGTGCCATGTCATAGGTGATGGATGGGGAGGTTGAGAAGGCAGCTGCTTTTTGGCCACTGCATCTTCTTTGCTTCAGGAATAGCTTCTTTTGGGGTGGTCACCAAGGCTAGATGCTTTGCAAATACCCAGCAGCACAGCTGTAGGCTATCCAGGCTGATCCTTGTCCAAATCCCATGCAGGCACAGCAGCTATTGCATGCTGCATGGGATGATCTGTCAGAGGTGTAAAGCTCCCTTTGCTGGAGCTTTGCGAGCTAGTAAATGCAGGAGGGGTGTGCTGCTGCTGCCTGCCTGCTTGGAGAAGGCAGGCTGGGCTGAGTTCCTTGGGGCCAGGCGTGAGCGTTCACTTGTGAAATTAAACAATATTACATATAATAAAACAACCTTGTGTCTGCTTGGAATATAGGTACATTCTCTGCACCGTGGTTCTTTTGTCCATGGCCTAAAAAATGCTGGTGATAATGAGGACACATCCTCTCCTGTGGTTAGAGCTGGTTCTCAGATGCAATGGGGAGGCAGCCTGTGCCAGACTTTGCCATTTCGTGATTTACCCTCCTCCGTGCATCTGAACTAAGGGCTTGAAAAATAAATACATTAAAAAGAACGAGAGAGAGAAAAACGCTGCTGCTGCTCTGAGATTTGATCAAACGAACCTCTGTCTAGTCCTCTGGGCTTCTCACATAGCAAAGAGCTCTGGAAATAACAGAGTTACACAAAGGTGCACCCACACATAACTATGGGTTTGGGGAGGGGACAGTTTTGTTCTGGAGGCACCTGGATGAAGTGCATTTTGGATTTTTTTTCTCTCAGAAGGGTGGGTTGTTCTCGCTCCCTGACTATGAAGCCCTTCAAAGCCGCCTGAGATTGCTCAGCTTTGAAATCTTTGCCTAGTCTGTTCTCTCTCCCCGGCACACTGAATGCCTGTATTGGTCCGGGAGGCTGTTTGATTCAGGAACCGGGCTGGGGGGGTGGGAGAAGTCACACCAAACAGCGGCCACTGTTTCTCACAGCTCTCCTGCGCCGCAGTTCGGAGCGGTTTCCTCTCGCCCCATACCCCAGACATGTGCGGGGCGGCCGATTCCCCACACGTGTTACACAGACACGTTTCCTCGCCGGCTCTTTGTGCCTGCCTACCTATTTGCAGCTGGGGGAGCTGAAGCTGCTTTTTCTTGTGATTCATAAAAAAAGTGTCTCTCTGGATGGAGTTGTCTGTGCTTTTATTGACCTGGTTCCGGGAACGACAGAGGCTTTTCCGTCTCCTGGATGCATGATTTCTTCAAGGGCTCTGGAGCAGGGGCCGGCTCCTGCTGCTGGTGTGTTTCCAGTCCTCCTAACATGATTAGTTTGACAGGCCCATTGGGTATGTTGGCAAGTCTAGTTTTTATTTCGATCATGAAAGTAAGTACTGTGACAGGGCACAGAGCACCAGCTAATGCTGAAATCTGTGCAGGAGACAGCATATTGGCTGGACAGTATTGTTGGGCATGCCACAGATGTGCTATGCCAACTGGTAGAAACCCATTGCCCCTTCAATGGGGCATTTCTGTAACGTCCCAACCACCAGGATATTTTGGAGGTTCCCCCTTTATGGCTGCAGCTGGAGTTACTTCTCCAGGAGAAGGTGCAGCTTGAGCTCTATGATTCTCTGTGAAACCCCGGTGTTGCAGGACATCCCAAGCATGCACGTGGGGACTCCCAATGAAAGTATCCATTCTTTAGAAGTCCAGCAAGCTGCCAGCAACCATTTCCCATCTGCATGCCCTCCTTATTGGGTTTCAGCTTCATGTGTGTTGCCTTCTCCCAGCAATGGTGTGGCACACCAAGTAGTTGGGGCTTGTTTAGATGGGATAAGGACTGGGAAGGGAATCATCGATGCTTCGTATCTCCACTCTGAGTAGTGCCTTTTGCTGGATAGACAGATCTGCTGCAACCCAACCCTCTTTGCTTTGGATCAACGACTTCAGGTTCACCCTTGCTTGCTCCTCCACAAAGCAAGGATGAAGACTGATTTCTCTAACAGCCATGGTGGGTCTTTGACTTCAAGGGCATGTGGTATTTGTGCTTCCTAGTTCTGGCACATCTTTACCTGCAGTAAGGCCAGCAATGCTGGGTTTTTTGAAGTAAGACTGCCTTATGCCCAGAGTAGAGATAGCCATGCACTGATGGGCTTGTTACCTCTCCAGATCTGGCAGAAGGAGGAAGGGGAAGATGATGTGACTTTGCCCCGGTCAGAGGTGTCAATGGCAAAGGAAATGGAAATTGAATTTCCCTCTCACAAGAAGGAATTGGGGTTGTCTGACCTGTCTTTGGGTCAGGCTTTAAAGTTACCACCACCTGAGGTTGCAGGGAAGCATTGCTGTCTGCAAAGAGGGGAAACTGAAATCTGGAGTGGTTTGCAGGTTTCCTTGAGGTCCCAGAGCAGAGCTAGTGGCAGAAAACTAGATTTCTTGAGTTGATTACATCTCATACCAGCTGCGGGACACATCAGTAAATACTCCGTGTAGATCAAAGCAGGGCATCCAACTCTCTGCACAGCACTATGTGCTTACCTGCCTGTCTGTCTCTAGTTTTTCTGGCAGCCAAGCCCCTGAGATGACATTTAAAGGCTTTACATTTTTTCTCTCTTGCCAGTTCCAGATCAAATTTGCTGAGCTGTCAAGTGGAAGCTGGGTTCCTTCTGCCTCTGCTGTCATTGGTAGTAATAGGTGGGGGCTGGACCAACAGCTCTGCTGGTTGATGCAGCAGATTCCTTTTCCCCTCTTGCTCAGGCCATGCTGGAATCAGCTGGCAGTAGATGTTCAAAAGCAGCAGCAGAGCCAGGGCTTGCACTGGAAAAGAGGTGCTGGGATGGAGAGGGCAACGGTAGGGACCCACATGCAATCCCTACCTCCTCCTCAAGCCTGCATCTGACCTAGGTCCTAGTGGTGAGCGTGTGTGCAATGAGCTGGTAGGTTCTCAGCAGCGTCCCAGCAGGCTGGGTGTTTGCCTTAAGACAACCGGGACAAGTGACACTAATCAGTGGCTTGCCTGCTGGATTTCAGCAAGGAAGGCGAGAACTTGTCCATGTGTGGTAAGTAAATTGCTCTCTTGTCGCTGGAGGCTGTCACTCAAATGCTTTGCCATGCTCTGCTGGCAGGGAACAGCACCAGAGGATGCCTCTATTGCTGCTGTCTGCCTTGGGGACAAGCATAGACACGTGTCTCCAGCTGGAAGTCAGTTTGGGGAGAGAAGAAACCTCCCCAGAACATGAATTTGCATGCTCTGATGTGTCGCAGTTCCTCCCAGGCAGTCGCAACCTACTGCCACCGTGTGAGCTGGGAGAAGAGGTTGCTGCTCTTGGTGCCTGTTTCCTTGCATGAGAAGGGTATGGTGTCACCTCTGCTCTGGAGCCACTGATGCAGAGATTCAGGGGGCTGCAGGTGCTGGAGCCATCATCCCTTAGTCCAAGCACCAGCAGCCAGCTCCAGCTTTAGTCCTCAGAGCATTTTTGAGGGCTATGTGCAGTGTATTTTAGATCCATCCCTTCCTCTTGTGCAACCCTCCTTCCTCACCAGGCCTGATGATAAAGTCAATGCAGAGACACTGTAGTTCACTGGCTTTAGCTGGTCTCTCACCTCCTGCTTTACACCCACCAGACTCTGCATGGTGTCTGCTGAGAGCTGTCTCAGCTGTCCCTGAGCAGCCTCTTCCAGGAGGGATGGAGGTTCAGAGGAAACCACATAACTCAGTAGGGTGATGCCAGTTTAACCTGGTGGATTGCCATGTTGCAGCCCCAGCATTCACCACTGTGCCCTTGGACGACAACAAGCACCTGCTCAACAGCAGAGATAGGAAGTCACCTGCATCTTGGCTTTTAAGGGCAGAGTCAGCACATGTGGATGAAGCAAGGCTGTGACACAAGCAATTACAGCTCTGGCTTCAATGACCAGGAACCTGAGGTTGCTCCTGTCACCCAGCCTAGGAGATGGAGGAATTTAATTACCGTTCTAACTTCTTCCAGAAGTAGCTTGGATGCCTCAGCAACAGACAGCTTTCTAAAATTGAAAGAAGGGGCGAAAAACAAAGGACCTCCTGTTTTTCTGAGTCCTGGCCAGTTAACCCTTTTAGCCATACTGTGTGACTGGGCTGCCCTGGGGCTCAGGATCATCTCTCTGAAGTCTCTGTTTGACACAGCCATGTCCACAGAGCAGCAGGGCAGTAACTCCTCCCTTCTGCAGAGGTGGAATCTTCCCTAGGTAGGGCCTCTGCCTTGGTAGTGCTCTGTTTCAAAGCCCTGCCTGCTCACTGTCCCCCTGCAATTGCTGCTGTGGACATTAATTTTTCCCAGATTTCTGCTTCCCTTTGAATATCTCTGCTATGGATCATTTTCCTTGCATGTGTTAGCTGGTATTTTACCAAAGCTGAATCTTATGCTATTTCCTGCCTGTCTTTCTATGATTTCTCTTGTTCCCTCTTCTGTTAAGCCTAAGCACACCTTGATCTGTTGTTTATGCTCACTTTAGGGGAGACTGTTCGCTCCTTTTGTTTTAAAACGTTGTAAGAGGGGAGGAATTGGCTATTTAAAAGATGAGAAATCCTGCCCACCTCTGTCTTCCTTAGCACCTCCCTAGCTGGAGAAAAGAGACTCAAGTCTCATGATAGCCAGGGTGGGAGGATAAATCAGGTGTTTTAGGGGTGGGGAGAGCCTTGCAGGAAGGGAGGGGCTGCAGGGTAGGAGCAGGCTGCTGAGCCTGGCTGCAGTCTGCAAGGGCTGTGGGGTGAAGCTCCTGGCTGCAGCAGTGATCAGAGGTGAGCTGGGAGCTCCACTATCAGGGGTCTGAAAAATAAAGAGGCGGTGGGTGTGTAAGGGTGAGGCTGTCAGGGCAGGCTGGATAACAGGCGTATTGTAGCTGAGATTTTGTTTTCGGGAGGGGGAGTGGTCATAAAAACTAATCAACTTGTCCTTTAGCAGTATTTTTCCATCATTCTCTGTAGCTTCCCAGGTGGGAACTTATTTTAGGCTTCAAGTCACCCCTATGCAATCTATTCCTCTAGCTGTGTGTGTTGTTGAAGCTGAGGCTATATGGGGAGTATGTGATAACTTCTTTTGTGGCTCCTTGTTTAGATTTTATCTTCTTCATTGCTAGTTGTAGTTTTCGTCTCGTGCAGCTGCTACTCTAGTCTGTCTTCTGAAGGAGAAGGGGATTGCGGTAAGTGAGACAGGATTGCTGTAGATCCTTTACCCCAGTGTGCCCTGAGCTGGAGCTGGAGCATCCCCAGCGTTGGGTCCTCTTGCGCTGCCCTAGTTCCCATGCAGCTGGCCATGCTGTGGCACCTCCAATGGGGATGGACAGCCCTGTCTGCAGGAGGAGGCAGAAATGAGGGTTTCCAAGAGGGTGGAGTGGAAAAGGTGACTTTTCCTATCTGGACCAATGAGCACCTTGGTGCATCCCTTTTTTAAACCTTGTCTTCCTTACACCAGTCATCAAAGTAGCAGGCCAAAGCTACTTTTCCCAAAGCCCAGTCCCAGGGGACCACCACCTCATGCTATGAGCTCAAGAGCCAGACAGCAGTTTAAAGACTAAATATATCTGCTGCTGCAGCTCTTGGCTTCTACAAAAATAAATCTTACAGAGCTAACTTTTTTGCTGTGCCGTTCTCAGGGCTGGCTCTGCTGTGGCTTCCACTGAGATAGCATTTGGCTAACACAGCCAAAAGTGAGTGAAACAAGCCTGGAGCTGTATAGAAGGTGATTAAGATAAGGCAGGGTTATGATTTGCCTGTCTGATCCTGAAGCTTTGTGCATTATTTAGTGTGTGTAGCAGGAGGTCAGTAGCCTCCTGATAATTTTCATTAGATTAGTCGGGCAGGATAATCACCTGCTCAGAAAAAACCAACTTGACACTGTCTGTTCAATAGTTGGGATTTAACTGAAAATAAATAGTCTTGTAATTATAAGGACATTGTCAAGGTCAAGAGGCTCAAAGATTCACTTTCTTTTTTCCTCTGGTATGTTTACTGAGATCCTGCAATTCTTTGTGAGATTTTTTTTTTTTTCTTCTCCCTTAAATTCAAACCAAGAGCTCTTAAAGGAAATTCAACACTTCCTCAGCAGTGGACGTGAGTGGTGTTGCAATAGCCAAGTGGTGCTTGTGCCCTGCTGCAGCTGAGTGACCCTATGCTAATGAGCAGGCCATTCACTAGAGATCCGGGAGTGCATGCCGCCAACCCAAGCAGACCTAACCCGGGCAGAGATGCTCTCCCCTTCTCATCTGTGGTAATTGTGGGATGGATCCAACCAGAAAACTAGGCTGTGCGTTGTTCCCTGCTAATGTGGTAGAGGGTATCCCTCCTTGTGAACAGCAGCCAGCCCAGCACCAGTTGAAATGAGAACCAGCATTAGCTCCTGGGGGTGCCTTTGGTGGTGTAGTTAGCTGCTGCTTTCAGAGAGCCCAGGACCAGAGAGGTGAGAGTGAAGATGATGCTCTGGTCAGTACCAATAATGTGCTCTGCAAAGGGGACTCTGCTAAGGAAGTGAAGAGGATATTAAAACTGGTGCTTGTGTACTGCTAAAATGCCTGCCCTTTTCCACCCTAGACCTCACTATGCTTGCTATTTATCTTCCTCAGTTGCGTTGAGCAATAAAATCTGGAGGGATCTTTGTACTATTCTAATCTGGCGGTCCGCAAGGCCAACACTTGCTGAGTGAGATCTGGGCGTGGTGATGAGATCTGGTGCTCAGGGTAGGGTCAGAGCTGGTAGTATCCAAAGTGATGGAGAGCTTGCTGCGTTCGTGTTGGATACTGTGGTTCCTCAGCAGTCCATTGTGATGGTGGGTAACCTTAATGTGAACCAGACAGTGGTGTGAAGTATATGGGAGAAGCTCTCAGTTTGCTGTCCTGAGCTCGGCTGCAAGGCAGGAATGCTGCTGGTTGTGCAGGGAGGCTTCAAATCCAGTAACCTGTGTGGCAGAAGAGGCAGCGTTTGCATGCTTGTGCCAGCCGTGTATGTCTCTGCCACACAGAAAGTAAGCTGCTGATGCGGCCAGATGAGTTAGTGCATTGAGCCTTTACTGCTCTTGAGTTTAGTTTTTTGGCCCACAAGTGGGGATTCTTGTCAGCGGAGCTGGTGAGGCTTGTGCTCAGCCCATCTTCACTAGAAATCTGCAGCTCTTGTTCCCTGTCACAGGCTTTGACAGATGCCCGAGGGAAAGAGAGGGCACAGCCCGGCCCAACGTGCCAAGTGACTGATGGTGTGGTATGATGACTGATGCCACGTGTCTGTGGCAGGCGTGTGGGTGCTTCCTCACCCTTCCTCCATAGGAGACAGGATGAGAGGGGGCTGCTTTGACAGCTTGTTTTGAAAGCAAAATGACTCCAGGGCTGGATGCCTCCCCCCGCCGGCATCATCTCCCTCCACCACCTTTTTTCTTTTTTGCTTGACAGAAAAAGCATAACTTGTCTTTGTTTAATTGGTGCTTTGTGCTTGTCTCCTGCCAGAACTCCGCGGAGAGGGGGCTGGCTGGATCAAAACGGCTTGAAGTTGGGAGGCTGTTACACGTCTGGCCTGCCTGTTTAAAACAAAAAAAAATATATCAACTTTTATTTCTCCCTACTGCTCCCAGTTGTAAGCCAATTCCTTGTGCACCTTAACAGCAAAATGGCGGATGCTGTTGTAAGCCCTCGTCAGAAGATACGCTATCAGAGGAACCTGACTGATGCAAGGAGAGTGCAGCTGAGTGCTGGTGAGACAGTACATCACGCACTTGACCTTCTGCTGAGTGTGGGGCTCCAAGTGTCTAACCGGTGCATGGTCTTGCAAATAAGACCTGCCAATGCCTTAAACACAAAACAAATGTGTCATGGATCACGCGGGGAAGCGCTCCATACTCCTTGGGCAGTGCTGCAGTGTGTTGGCAGCAGGGTGAGTAGACCTGGCCATGCTGTGTGGTTGGCAGCGATTCCTTTGGAAGCAGGGCAAAACCAGGGTTAGAGTAGTGCCACCAGCTCTCCAGGAGGATCCCTTCAATCTCCCTGTCTTGGTTTCCATCTTTGTTGAACATCTGTGATGATAGGAAGCCAGGTAACATCTCCTTGGGTTGGAAGGAAGTCCATGACGTTGTGCTGTCTTGAATCTCTAACTCTAGCAGAGAATACCATGAGGTTGCCTGCACGGTAACATTTGCTGGGGTCTTTGCAGGCTGGGCTTGCCCTGGTCTTTGGAGAGCAAAATCAACCAAATATTTGGCTGTAGCACGTGGCTTGTGTCTGGACTGCACACTCCTCCCTCAAAAGGTGTCTAGCTCCTCTCCTGGACTTCCGGAAGGGCCTGGGTGTCTCCTAGTGCTGCTTGTTCCAGACCTGCCTGTTGGGCTGGTTGGGTCCAGAGCCCTTTTTGGGAGATAGAGCATGGACTAGATCTCCCCTTGATGGCCCTTCTGGCTGGATCTGTTCCTGTGCAAGGGGACAGCAAGCTTTTCTGGTTTTGGTTTGGTGTTTGTTTGGCTTTTTTTGGTGTTTTTGTTTGTTTGTTTGTTTTTTAGATCTCTACTGGCTCTGGTTTGGAGGCATGGCGTAGCCCTGCTGGGCAGTGCTTCTCTCTCTCTGCGTTGCACAAGCGTAGGTAGCTTTTGGTGCAGACCAATGCTGGTGCATGCAGGGCAGAGGAAATGCAGGTGTTTGCACGTGGTGGCTTCACAGCAGTTGTGTGGCCACTTCTGAGGCATCAGAGCAAACCTAGTGCTGGGGTAATGCTTCTGTAGGTGTTTCTGGGGCTCCTTCGGAGAATGATGGGAGCAAAGCAGAAAGTGGTTTGTCTATGAACACGAGGCTATTCCGTGGGTATCCTAGGGAGCCTTGCTGTAGGTGGGGAGCAGTGTTTGCCTTCAGAGGAAAGGGGAACCTGGGAAGGCGCTGGGAAGAGGGGAGTATTTACAGCTGGAAGCTGATGGGATCTGAGTGGGGCCCCTTCGTCCAAGGAAAGGCAGACACAGTGATAGGCATGTGAGAAAGTGGGATCTGGAGGAGTGTGGTCCAGCTGGAGGGGCTGAGCAGTGTTACAGTTGATGTCATTGGGCCAGGGAGGTAGCCTGGTGAGAAGGTGATGGTCAGGATGAGGATAGGAATATACTTGCTGTGGAGGCACCTGGAAAGAGAACTGGGAAACTGGGCTTGTGCTGGGCTGAACTGGAAACAATAGTCAGATCTCCATGAGGAGAAGTCAGAGCAATACTGCTACAGCTTACTTTGCACAGCCCCCAAAGACTTGTGAGTGGGGTCTCCTTAGTGTTTGGTAGGTACTTGCCTACAGATGAGAGGGGAAGGGGCCGGAGCTGAGCCCTGGTTGGACTGTTGCAAGTCCAGAGTGACTTTACTGTCCTTGGTGAATGGTGCTGCTACAACTATCCCGCCCTGCTTCTTGAGACAGGCAAGGAGGCGAAAACACCATCTGTGAGAACCTAGAGCCTTGATGGGCTGCATGTGTTGTGAGAGATGGCGATGTTTAGATTGTGGACAGGGCTGGATGCCCAAGGGAAGAGGTATTTCAGGGGAGCAGCCCCTTGGGGCTTTTCCCTTATATTTTATGTGGGAGCTTTCGACCCTTCTATGGGAGGTAAGAAAAAACAAATAGAAGCTCTATCACAGTAAAATTTTCCAAATTGTCTTTGACCAAGACTGTCTGCATTCTGCATGTATGATTTTTCTTCTTTTTTA
>WEIS01085663.1:14525-38913 GCA_013389965.1 Todus mexicanus
GAAGGGGTAGAGAATCACTCCAGGCATCCTTCCTCAGAGGTAGTCTCTCTCCCATCCACAGCTCTTCTTGTAGCCACCTTGAGACTTTCCCAGCTTATTCTCTGCTCTGGATTGGTCTTGCTTCTGAATTTGTGAAGTCTATTGAGCACATCAGTATTTTAGACCCTCCCCAGAGCTTGCTGTGTCAATCTGCAAACGTGGGAGAAGATGGCAGCCCCTTTTGTGGGCCACTTCTCTCCTAATTTTAGCTCCAGGTCTGTAGTCGCAGGGCTCTCACTTCACCATGCTGACAACTGTGTTTGCCCTCCTTGGGGATGTCTAGAGGAGAGCGGGGCAAGGTGCTCTAACCTGGTAGTTTAATGGGTAGTGCAATGTGTCTTTTCTGGTTTTCCTTCTGTCCCTCCTTCTACCTGAGCTTTAGTTACTGTTTTCTTGCCAGTGGAAAATAACTGGTGTAGACCTATTCTTAAGTTCCTGAGGAGTCTTAACCTTATTTCTAGGGTGGAAATACCATACTCCATAGGGCAGAAATTGAGGGCTTCAGTAATTCCAGCACTGCACTGTAGCCTCTGAGGAGCAGCCCACTCCTTCCCTGGGACAGATGCTTTGCTGGTATCTCCTCCTTCTTGCTGCCAGACCTGTGATGAACACTGGCTTCTCTGCCCTGAGTCTGGAGACAGGGCTATAGACAGAGAGAGAAGTGGGGAGGAACGATGCCCTCTAGCAGAGGAGGTTTGGTTGTGAGCTCTCTGCATTGCGCCTTACCCAGCAGATCAATTTTCTGCTCCTTTGGCGTGATGAGAGCTCAACCTGCTGCAAGGTCTTGCTGTTTGTGCCTTTCCAGGTGGAGAAGGTGCAGGGGGCAGAGGAAGGGATGACCCCTTCCTGCATCCCTCATCCCCATCAGTGGGATTCAAAGCTGTGGTGGGAGTCCCTCTTGCAGAGGTGAGTTCAGAACCCTAATTGCCCCTCTTCCCAAGGCTCCTGTGTGTGTTAACGACCTGTAATGGGATGGGTTGTGTTAGCCTATTAAGCCCCAATGGGGTTCCTTGTCGACTTAAAAGTGTGAGGAATTTCACTCAACCATGTTAAAACATTTCCACCCCCTTTAATAGCTTCATGCATTTATTTAACTCTATGGCAGCTGGGGTTGTTTGTTGGGAAAAGCCATCTGGCTTTCTCTAGCCTCCTGTCTAGCCTTCATGCAGCAACTTTGGCCAATGTTTGCATTTCTGGGGGATTTTATTAGCAGGAGGGCTGCTCTAGGTCTTGCCTTTGCAGTCCTCCTGGTGGCTGGCTTGACAGAGCTGGTGTGGGAAGCAATTTTCCTTTCATCGTGCTAAGCGTGGTCTTGCTTTGCTGCTTTTAATGAGAGTAATTTTGCCCTGGCTTGTATCAGCCGCAGCCCACCTGTGCTGCCAATTACACTGGTGGATTTGGTGTGACCTGTGGAGCTGGGATCAGGGTGTCCGAGGTTTGAGTGTTTCTGAGCTGCAAGGTGTGAAAAATCTCACCAGTGTTGAAACAGAGAGGGGCAGGCGAGCAGCTTTCTGTGTTATGAAAGACCTAAGGACATGCTGGTATCAGGTGCTGTTCATCTCTGGGGAATTTAGAGAATCAAGGGCTTGCTAATTGCAGGCGTGTTGCCAGCACGTTGGGAAAGAAATTCTCCTTAATCACAGGCTGTGTGCCCTAATTTATTTTTTTTTTTGTAATTGAATTAGTTGAAAGTGTATTGTAACACCTCTGTGCCTGGGTAGTCTGGGAAGGCTATGTGTGCGGACCTGAAGTGTGTTCCTGTATGCAAACATCCTGTCAGGGCCCTGTGGGAGTGAGGATGGCGGTTCTGCTACATAAACACCATGCATCTGTCACACATTTCGCATTGCTGGAGAAGCTGGCATGGAGGCTTGCGTGTGCCTTGCTCACACTGATCCAGACACTGTCCAAGATGAGCTTTCTGCTGTGTCTGTGTAGCCATGATTTCCTTCTGACTGGTGGCTGACGCTCAGATTTGTTCCTGTCACCTTGTAAAAACTGTTGTTGGTATTGTCATGCTTTTGGCTGTTTCAGGTCAGGTTTGAAGCAGAATATTGGCTGGACTGGTGTTAGCCCATATCCTTTGGGGCCCTAGGAAATCAGGGTAGCTGGGTGATTGCAGCAGCGGTGAACCCCGTCTTGGGGCTTGGTGCCTGTGTTGGTGTTTCTGCACCAGCTCAGCAGCCCTTGCGTGCAAATACACTGATGTCTGAGGCATACCTTTAAAGCTTTGGCTGGTTTGAGATGCTCTGCTAGGGCTCAGCATCTAAGGATTCAGAGAAGACCTATCATTTTGGAGGGTGGCTGGGCACTGCAGTGATTTGGAGGGTGCTGCGGTCCTGCCTTGGTGCAGAGCAGGAGGTAGAGCCCACAGGGAGAGCAACCTCTGGCAGCGTGCTGCATGTAAGATACCTTACAGCAATGAACTTGTGCCAACTCTTACTTGTTGAGGTTTCTGGTCCAGGGAACAGCTTGTGTTGTCAACAGCAAGCCGTGCTCAAAAAGCTGCACACGAGGATATTTTGGGGCAGAAGCTGTGCTGGTTTTTGCTCCATGTGTGCGGGTCCCTCCTTGGCATGTAATTCATAAGTACTGTGCTTTGTAATTAATACCTCTGCAATTAGGTGCAGAAAAGTGAGCTCCAAATTTTTAAGGTGGGGCAGCTGGAGGGAGAGCTGCAAATGAATGAGGAGATGTTTGCAGGCTCTGCCTTCGAAGTGGGAATTGATGCACTTAAGAAATATTAAGATCCTGTCAATGAAATGGAGGATAGCTTCTATTTCAGAGGTTTAGACCTTCTCTGGGCACCCTGGCATAGCCTGGCCTGGGTTCTTTCTTTCTTACTAAGTTTATTCTTCTAAATGAAAATGCTGGTCTGGGTGACCTTCTGTGTGTCTGACTGTTGGTAGAAATGTGCTGAGCTGAAACAACTGAAACAAGCATTTCCAGAGCTGAGTTCTCAGGCTCAGGTTTGTTGATCTCCCTGTTGAGATACTGGGATTGGTAGCTGGGCTGCGGTCCTGCTCGAGTACCTGGGCTTGCTCCCAGCCCAGGCCCATCAGACCACTTGTGACATGAGCTTGCTTCTGACTCGGAAGGTCAAATGGTTTGCAGCAGGGTGACAAAGGAGCCCTTGATCTGAAAGCAAGATTGTTCTTGTGCCTCTCCCCAGGAGGGTTCTTGTGGTCCGGGATACTTGCTGGCTGAAAGGAATGCTTAAAATGTTCTTTCTTTTCTCCTGTCAAAAGCCCTTGCAAATGCGAATCAAAATATCTGCCCCAGTGCTTTCCTGATGCATTCTTCAGGCTGGCTTGATCAGTACAGCCAAATGTCCTGGGGTGCTGTCCCTGACAGCGGACAGTAGTGGACATGCAAGGAAAGGCCAAAGAACGTGGTAAGCAAGTACTGTAGAGCTCCAGCCTCCAACAGCCTATGGCTCAAATGTCTTCAGCCAGAAGTAAAGAGATTTTTTGATTATTTTTTTTCCATCTGCTGTGAATTTGACCAAGTGCATAGATTCAAGAAAGTAAGTCTTGATCACCCACAGCATTCTCCATCCAGGAGTCCCACTGCTCTGCTACACCTCTTGTGAAGGGTTGGTCCTTTCTGAGTTAGGGACCTGCAGCACTGGCTTTTTGTGTCTCCTGCTGTGGGTGCTTGGGTGCTGTCAGAGGCTGAGTGGGAGACTCATTCCTCACACTCCACCAGAGCACAGCCTGTCCTTGTGTACCTCCAGCCCCGCAGCTGCAAGGTGTCCTCTAGCAAGGCTTTGTGCTATGAAGGGTCTTGTGTGATGCTGTGCATCCCATCCTCACTCTACGTCCATTCTTTGCTTGGCTGTACCTTGTCAGGTGTCTCCAGGCACATGGTTCATGCCGTGCCACAAATGTCCAGTTGCACATCTTCAGTGCTGATGTATGAACTGAAAAATCAACCTCTTTCTGGAGGCAGACAGTGGCTGCAGCTGGGCGTAAATTGCTCCTGGGATCCCAAGCGCATATGCAGGGCTGTTTTGCTGCAGCCATGAGGCACGTACCAGACGTATTTCGTTGAGGTTTTCCCCAGGTCCTTCTGTTCTTTGAGCTTTGTTCAGTTACACTTTGGCAACAAGGTAACAGAGGGCTCTCACATGTGGCAAATAAAATGCCAGCATCTCAACCTGAAATAGACTTCATAAATTTCTCTATACATCTTTAAAAAGAAAAGCTGCAAACTGGCAGCACCCATTCTGGTGGGCCTTTGGAAGTCCCCTTTTGATGAGAAGCAAGAGGAATTGTGGTGATATTGTGAGATGTTGTGCTGGAGGGAGGTCGTGATCACTAGACTGATCATCCAGTCCCAATCCATTGGTGATGGCGTGCCAATTACTGTCATCATGTGTTAACGTGACACTTATAGCAGGGGGACCTGTCATATCCTTCCTTTCTTGCAAGCTGTCCTGATGGTGACTATCATTCCTTTCACGTTAAGCTGTAAATTTGAGGCAGTATGCATGGCTCTGGGAGGCAGTGAGTCTACTTAGACATGTTGAAGGGCTTGCCAGTTGAAGCAGCATGGCCGTGTTGCATTTGTAGCCTGATTTGCAAGCTTCCTGCTCAGTTCCTGCTGCAAACACAGTTTTCTACCTTCTGCTTGCCCTTGAGCTGTAGACCATGGCTCTTGCCTGGGGCAGCAATGCTCAAGGATATTTAAAGACCATGGACAAGCTGCCATGTGCCTGGAGAGGAAGCCCCATCTGGAAAAGATACTGGAAACTTCCAGCTGCACCATATGCTTGTTGTACTTTTGTTGGGAGTGATGCTTGGGCAGGTGGGAGCATTTTGGTCTTGCTACCCAGCTGCTCTAGGTCTGTACTGGTGGGTTGCAGCCCTGGTGGCAGTGTGTGTACTTGCCTGATTAACTGAAAGCTGAGTGCTTGTAGCTCTTTCCCTAGGAGAAAATTACCTGCTGACTTCTGCTCCCTTGGGTGACGCACAGTCTGAGCAGCCACACTGGAGCCAGTGGAAAACATGTTCCTTGCGTGCTGTTACGTCTCACATGTTGCTATTACAGCTGGCTTCTTTGCTTTCTTCATGCAGGTGTAATACAAAATCTAACCTACTTACGATGCAAGTCTGCACCCACTCCCTCCAGCCTAAAACTCTGGGTCATGCATGGTCACTTAAATCACAGCTCTCTGTACACACTGAACTGAAGGAGGCTGTATGACCTGCAGCTTCTGTCCAAGAGATGCTACACAGGCAGGTGAGGGAGAGGAGGAATTTTATCTACTTTTCTTGTTCTTTGTGCCCTCCTTTTGAAATGCTCTGAGCTATTTAGGGAGTGGATGTTCAGGAGGCTGGCAAGGATGGGAGAAAGAGGGCAAACCGTCACTTGGTGCTGATCCAGAGTACCTAGCAAGCTTGTGTAGGGATGCCCAGGTGTTCCTACTGGTGGAGGATGAATCGCATGGGCTGTCAGCAGCTGATGGATAGCCAGACTCTGCCCAGCTCCCTGAATCTGCTAGTCCAAGCACTCTTCCCTGGGGGACAAAGCCCTGCCAAAGGGCACTTTTGCTTTCCCTTCTCTTATTCCCCACAGGGCATTCAAATGCGAAGATGCTAGGTTTTTTCAGGCATCTTCCAGCTCCTGGGGGACAGGCTAAGCCCACCCAGTGCTATCTGCAGTCCATCTGGCTGGCCCTGCTACCTCCCCTCCGAGAGCTGAGGAGCATAGCAAAGGAATGGCAGAGACTGCAAAGGAGCTGTCAGGTGTGCTTTGCTCTTCTCTTAAGCAGATCACGCAGCTGATCAGCAGTCCTGGCAGGTTCAGTGTGCCCAAGTGTGAGAGTATCATGGTAGTGCAGAGAGCAAAGTACGGTAGTTCAGAAAGGGGACTGAGAGGTCAGGGCTGAAATCCAGCTAAGGTTAGTGTCACCCCAGGCTCTCCCAGGGGATTTGCAGGAGGATACTGTTGTTGTGTGGGCAGTGCAGTGGGGCTTACTGTGATCCCTTTAACAGGACGCTTTCAGGGATACTTAAGAATTAGGTCTCTGGCCCCAGATACAGTGCTCGGGGTGCCCTGTTCTGTCTAGGGTGGGCTGCAAGCAACCTGGCAAAAGGTTACATCATGGCAGAGCATGAAATGGGTTTCTTAGAAATGCTGTGTAAGGAAGGAAGAAAGGAAGGAAGGAAATCCGCCCTCCTGTTTGTGTCCAAATCTTCTCCTAATCAGATGGATTAAGCAGATTGTCAGTGGCAGTGCTGTGACTGTCCAGATGATATCTTCCAATGTTTTGTCTTAAGAAATGGAAAGTACCAGCAAAAAGTCTGTTTGCAGGAAATTAATGAAAACCCACAATTTTTCCAAAGGAAGTTGTTTCTCACCTGACTTTTGCTGTACCAGGTTAGGCCAGCAGAACCTCTGGAAGAGCAAGCTCCTGTTTTAGTGCTCAAATGCATGAGGATACCCTGTCCCAGTGTTAAGGCTGGAGTGTGTGTACATGACCTGCATCCCTGTGGCATCAGGGAAGCAGTTTGAGTTTTAAGGCTTCCTTGGTTACAAGGCTTATTTCTTTCCTGGTCTTGCTGTGGCTATGAGGATCTGAGTATTCAGGACAGCATTCCTTGACTTTTAAGGGCCACCTCGCCTCTTTTTACAAGCTTATATGGGCTGTTTTGTGAAGTGTTGCAACGTTCCTCTGCTTACAAACCTGCTCTCTTCTGTAGCTGCTTGTGTGTGTGAGTGCTGAGTATGGATATGAGGTTTTGCATTTGTAATAGCACTTGGGCTACTCCATGATGCCTTCAATGTCTCACGTTGAGAAGTGCTGATTTGGGGAGCTCCATGTGGCTGCATGGGGCTAGGAAGGGAGAGCAGCACCTGGAAAACCTTCCCTCCTACCATGGCTTGCATTTCTTTCTTCTTGTGTCAGTAACACCTGACTGAGCCCATTTTAGCTCAGGAGAAGTTTGTCTCTGCCTTGCTAGATTTGAGCCCTTATAATATGTTTCCATGGGCACTTATTTCTATGATTTCTTCAGCTTGGAGCACAAACCTCTTCAAGATTAAATGTTCCTGTGTTATCATTTGGAAAAGTCAGGGAAAAAGATTTTTCTGGGGGATGATAGCAACCTTGTTGTGTTTGAGGTCAATGAAATACCAAGTTGCCTCTTCTAGGGTGCCCATGGCTCTCACTCTGTGTGTCTGTGTGTGTGTGTGTGTGTGTGTGTGAAGCTGAAGCCTTTGTCTCAGGGAACGATCTCTTGGTCAAACACATCTTCTAGGGATACATGCAGTAACCAAACTCCCGTAATATTCATCTTGGTGGGTGAATTTTTCCTCGATTCAGGCATCTTCATACTAGGGATATTTCACTAGTAGGGGAAGCTGTGGAGAGAAAGGAAAGCGCTTCCTTCTTCCCCTCACCAAATTCAACCCCTCAGTGTTGAGTCATCCCAAAGTGTCTAGCATCTTGGATGTCCTCATGTGGAGGGTTGCATGCAATGGTCCAGAAGAGCCTGTGTTGCTCCTGGAAGCCAGGCTGTGCCAGCATCCAGCTTCAGACTGGTATCCCACTTGCTCTCTGAGCTGTGCCACTGGTGAGCAGACTTCAAAGCTGGTGGCCCATCAGGGTGCAGTACAGGAGCTTCTCTTGGCACCTGCTCCCATACACTTGGCTGAAAGCCCTGCAGTGTCTGCCATCTCTGCTTGGAGGGAACAGGCGTGCTGGGGGTTTGATCTTGCCAGCTGCTGGCAATAGCTCATTTTAATTTCCGTAATGGACCTGGTTCCTGCAGAGATGGTCCAGAGTGAGATAAATCACAAGGCTTGGAGAAGAGGAGAGGGGGCACCAGGTGAAGGAAGAGCCCATCTAGTTCCCATCCAGTGTCTTCCTCTGTCTCTTGTCTTTGCCAAGGCAGACCTGCTTCCTGCAGTCTTGGATCCTCTCCAGTATTTTATACTTTACCAGGTTGGAGATGGTATAAATCACCTTTGCAAGATGCTGAACCACAGAGTTTCCTGACCCTGATGGAAGTGGGGAGGGAAGAGGAGGAGCCAGAAGGGAGGCAGTTGAGGTATGAGTGAGTAGATGATTTCTGGGTAAGGGTGAATATTAAGCAAGCAGGAGCCTGGCTTGGCATGCAGCAAAGTTGTTGAAAGGAAGGTGGTGTATTGCTGCAGAATGGCTCTGCCTCTTCCCATCGTTCTTCCTCACCTGTCCCATATGCTCAGTGTTTGGCACAGGGTCTGCAGGAGCTGGCTTGGAAGTGGGTGGTGGTTCCAGATCTGTGCATTCCACCATCTGGCAGAAGAAAACAACACTTCTGGGGTTATGCAGATACGCTGTGTCTAGGTTGGGTAGATGTCTACTGCTTCCTTGATTGAGGGTAATGCTATAAAAAAGTGCTGTCTGGTCTTAGCACATGGGCTGCATGCAGCATTTCTTCTGGATCTTCTCTTCAGGACTCTTCTGGAAAAAAGGACCTGGAATGTGCTGCCAAAGCAAATTGTCTTCCTGTAAGTCTTTCTACCTAGCTACTTTTTTTTCTGCATGTCTACTAATGCCTCATGCTCTACACAGCTTTCAGCGGCGCTGGGCATAGTGCCTTTCTGCAGTGAGTTAGTGAAATGAAGATGCTTTAAGTGAGGGGGATTTAAGAGATGCCAGGGATGGGACAGTGAGTGACCTGGAGCCCAAATGTCTATTCAGTCACCCCCCACAAGAGGCTCCAACCAGCCATGACAGCAGAGTGGAAGAACCCAAAGCTTAGCAGCAGATACGTTGTGCTCATGCAATGATAAAAAACACCTCAAACCTTAAAAAAAAAATGACTAAAGGGAAAGAAAATCTTCTTCCTCTTTCAAAGTTATCTTTTTCTCAGACTCAACAGCAAGGTACTGTTGCCAAGCTGAGGAGGCAACCTGGAGGAAAGCAGGACAAAACCCACACATATCAATAGGTAGATGTGAACTGAGCTCTGCCTCTGGTGCTCCAGCACTGCCCAGTGAAATCCACTCTTCTGCACAAGCTCTAGGCAGCAACTTCAGCTGCGCAAAGACCCTGTGCCTGTGATGTCCTGACCTGAGTATAAGCCTTCTTGGTCCTGTGGCTACAGGCCCTTCAAGAGATATTGAGTGGCTCAGTTTGGTTTGTAGCATCCTCAGAAACTCTTCTGCCCCTTGTCCCTGTGCTGCAGTCTTTCCTGTTTACTTGGAGTTGGTAGAGACCAGAACGAGCCCCACAGCTTGTAATGAGCATGGATAATATGGATCAGAAGTGCTCTGGGAAATATTTTCCTTCAATTGTCTGTGCTTGTTACTTGTGGCAAGGGGAGGGAGTGCCCTTGAAGGTGAAGGGTGTGTAGAGTTCATGCAAAACCAAACCAGCATTTTCTTGACTGGTGCTTCAGGTCCGATTCCCTCCCTTTTACTCACACAGACTTTTCTTTCTACTGGTGCCTGAAGGCTATAGTTGCATGAAGATGTTGGAACCGGGTTGCTTCAACTTCCACTAGTCCTGGAAAAATGGTTGCAGGTTAGCACATCAGGCAGTAGAGAAGGAGCACGCAGCATGGTCTGCACAGTGGCCTGCAACTAGTTGTCTTCTTCTCTCCAAACCTGTTTGTTTTCTTTTGTTTTTGTCCATGCATGCTATGTTTGTGTAGGCTGTAAATCTTTCCAGGCAGGGTGTCTTGGTGTGTATGTGGTATTGCAGCTGCTGTCTCAACCGGAGGCTCTGGTCATGCTGCAAAGGCAAGAGTGCAAATGGATGCTGGGGATAGGATGGCTTAGCACTGCCCCAGCTGATGCAGCAAGCCTTGAGGGCTGCTGTTGAAGTGATGGCATCGTACATAGATAGAAGCCTAGAGACCAAAGAACTTCTGTTGGTTCTAGTCGCCTTCAGGAGAAGGTGACGGGAAGGTGGTGATCAAACAGTGAAGGACTCCTATGGGGTAAGAAATCCCTGAGGCAGGATTCTTGCTGGGAGGTTGGTAGGAAGCTTTATATCCAGAATACCTTGCCCAGTTCCATTTTTAGGTCAATGATTCAGTACCTGGGGAAACTGGAATTAAACTGTGGACTTAAAAATGAAAGGCCCTGGAGGACCTCATTCGGGAAAGAACCAGGAGAGGAAGAAACTTGGGAGGCAGAATGCAGCAGTGAACCATACAAAAGGGAGAACAGAAGTGTGGTCATGTATGGATTTTGGGGGACACTGGGAAGAGTGTTCAAACTATTAAAAACTTGTAATGTCTGTGGGGATGCTGTTGGATGCCAGAGAGGCGTGTGAAGGGTGAGCCTGATTGAATACAACAGGATGAATCTTTAAGTTGTAATGTGGAGGTGTCCAAGCTGCATGATCTCAGCCCTTGCAGCTGGCAATGGAAGGAGGGAGAAAGGCTTTTTTGCAGTAGTGCCAGGGAGAAAATAAAAGGGCAGCAATAGGTCTATTAATTGTAATTGTTTTTTCATCAATTTATTTTCCCTTCTCAGATGGCTGAGATCCTCACCGTCTCTTTATACCTGTTTTTAGCAAAATTAAAAAAGCCCAAAGAGGTGTGGGGAGACTGGGAACACAAAATGGCAATACAGACATGGCTATTAAGGAAAGCTGGAGGGTACTTTGCAAGCATCTAAAATGCTTGGCTAACCTCAGTAAAATACGCTTCAGAACATTAGGGAATTAGTGATTGAATGTAAATAAATGGTGTCGCTTTGCTTTAAAAAATGAGGTCTGGTGCCAGGTGTGTTGATGGTGCAGGGTGGGTACCAGCCTGAGGGACGAGGTGGGCTCCTAGTGAGTCATTCCTGTCCTCAAGAGAAGTGGTTCGATGTCTCTGTTCTCTCACTTGCAGCTTGACTCCAGGATACAGCTCTGTGATGGGATTACAGCCCGAGACTGGCAGCGGATGATCTATGCCATTTATGACTCGGCTCAAGCGGGCCGCCTGGGCAGCTTTGCTTTAAAGGTGAAGTGAGCACTGTAATCAGAGGGAGGAGTGAAGACCAGGCTTCAGTGGTTTTAGACCAGTGTTTGATGCAAAGCTTCCCTGGTGAAAATGGTTTCAGTATGGAAGCAGGAATGAAGGGACAGTGAGACTTCAAAGTGCTGGAGGAGCACACGGGATGCCTGTTCTGACCCCTTGAGGTTACTGGTCTGTTCTAATTGATCCTCCTCCTGACCCAGTGAGGATAGCCGACTTGCATTTTAAACCCAGCAAAATCTACTTTCCCCTTTCCAGATGACCATTGGCCTGACTGTCTTTAGTGAGAATATGGGCTGTCTCCCTTGGTAAGTCTTGCATGTGAAATGAAGAGCTAAAGGAAGGTGCAGAGGCACATCTCAGAATGGGCTGTCAGTAGATGCCCTTGGTGTTGCTATGTGGCTTGACTTCTGCGTCATCTTTGTGGCTGGCCTGGAGGGAGGGAGCTAGGGTGCCTTTGCTGCTCACCTACCCTCTCTCTGTTACAGCATGGGGCTAAAGGATGGGGTGGCTTGCAATTGGAGTCAACACCTGGGCATAATGTTTCCCAGCCCAGGCTAGTTTGCTTGTCTCTTAGCAAGTTGTCTTGAGTTGTCTCCTTTGCCTTCTCTGTGTGGTATCTGAGCAGCCCTGGAGGGGGGTCCCACTGCCAACAGAAATCTCCCTTCACTGGTACTTTTGCAGGGAGTGATTAAGTCCTCTTCTGATCATCTCTTGGCTTAGATGAACCGATTGAGCACTCGAGCCTGTGGCTGCACAGCATGCTTTCCAGATCCCGACTCATTCTCCTAATGCTTCTTGGAAGCTGTTCCACTTCCACAACCTTTTTTTCCTTTTTTTTTTTTTTCTGTTTTTTCTTTTGAGCGTATGGACATCAGCACTGAAGGCAGCAGCCAGGAATAGTCTCACTGTGCTCTAGCAAGAGCTAATACTAAGCTCCTGCTGTTCAGGATGCTCCCTGGTGTACGCAGGGTATTTTTCCCCCCTTAATTATACCACTGCCCTTGAACAGCCTGACTTGTATGAAGGAGCCACAGAGGAGACTTGAAACTGCATTTTAGGATAGACGAGACTCATTTTGACTAACAAGTGAATTGCAGGATTTGACAGACTGGGAGAGCAGCTTCAGCAGAGGGGATACGGTCAAGGGGAGCCAGTTGCCCTTGTGACACTGGGATCTCAGCTGGTGCGGCGGAGCAGAGCTTTGCTTATGCCATGGCCTTGCATCTGAGGGTAGGGATGAAATAGTGATGATTGCTTGGGAGGATCGTTTTTCCGCTGAGCAAGTAGGTGGAAAGTCAGGCAACAAAATTAGCTGAATACACAAACAGTCTGGGCTGGAAGAGGTTCTCTCCCTGGGGAGAGATTAAGGCATGTGGTGTCTTACGTAGCGGCGATGGCCTGTGTGCACTTGCCGTGCCTTGGCGCTCTGAGCTGACAGTTGTTGAGCTGTTGGCTTTGTCCTCATCGCTCTCAGCTTCTTTCCGGTGACTGGCTGGGGTAGAATATCTTGTGACACATGCTCAGTCCCTCTTGCTGCTTTTCCCACAGGCAGTCAGGTGCTCTGCCCCAAGCCCTACTTTCCTGTGCTCAGTTCATGTCTTGCCTGGATCCGTATGCAACTCTCAGGGTGTGAATGGTGCTGTAGGACCAGCAAGGCTCTGCAGGCCCTGTGCCCATTGTTTTGTGCTAACTGAGCCTTTAACAGCAGGGAATACACATATGAGCATTGTATAAGACTTTAAAAAAGAAACCAACTTTGGCCGCGCTTAAACAAGCTCCCTGTGCTGTTGGGTGCTAGTGTCAACACATTGGGTCCTGACCACGGAGCAACCAGCATCTCTATCAGCCTCTTCCCTGGCACACAGGATGGCAGAAGGGAAGGGATGGGTGCAGCAGAGCATAGCAATAAACGTCTGCAGGTCCATAGTTGTTTGGCTCCTGGAAATCTCAAAATCAACAGGATGCTCTTGGTCCTGGCAGCAAGCTGGTGTGTGGTGATTTTCCTTGGCTCACTGTAGCTGTGCTCTCTGCGGGAAGCTGCGACTGACCAGGGCCCTCCAGGCAGTAGCTCAGTTTCCTGTGCAGGTCTGGTAACATCCTACCCAAATTCCGTGAAAGGAAAAAAAAAATAAATCACTTATTGCATGTTTTGTTGGTTTTTTTCCTGGAAGTTGGTCGTATCTTGTGTTCACTGTCAAAAGGCCTTAGTAGCTGGAAACTTTTTGCAACAAAATTAATACAGGAACCAAAAGCTTTCCACAAATCTTCAAGATTATCTTGTTTCTGAGAAGAATGAGAGCTCTTCCCCCAAATTTATCTAACAGGATGTAGATAAACATTTGGCAAGGTCTGGACGTGAATTTCCATGGTGGGTAAGAATTCACAGTATGTGGCAAGGCAGTAAGAGGCTCAAAGGTGTCTCAGGTGGTATTGCAAATAATCTCTTTAATTCTGATTTTAATTTATGTCTGCTAATGAGCAGGGGGGAGTAACTGAAGTCTTAAATTCAGCTCATGTAACTGGAAAAGAGAATGAAACTTGAGGAGCCGCCAAAAAAATAGCAAGGATGTGAGAAGAGTGTAAGGAAACTATAACCTGAGAGGATGAGAAATGAAAACTGCAGGCTACCGCAGCCGGGTAGATGGGGGGTGTGTGGAATCCAGCCCTAAAGTATGAGGACTTTGGACATTTCCTGTGCTGAAAGCATCAGACTTCAAGCGTTTCTCAAAGGGAGTACAGGGGCTAGGTTTCCTTGTGCAGAGTTTTGTGTGCCCCATGCTGGGTTCCCATGGACTGTTTGGCTCCAGATGTGCAGTTGTCTTGTTCAGACAGGAGTGGGGATGAGAGGAGAGTTCTTTAGTGGTCTCCTTTGGTGTGCATCCCTGGGGACTAAGCCCCTGTTCTAAGACTTTCGGTGGCAAATTCTGTGCAGGTTAGTAGTGGGGGCCTTCCAGATGCTTGCAGATAGCAGCTTGGCCCGGTTCTCCATCTGCTTTTGGATAAAAGGGTCATTCTGACTCACATGATGCTTATTTGGAAGCATTTAGAACACAGTTAATAGTGTTGGTGTCTTGTAGCAGCTTTGCCATAGATGCATGTCGCCAGAAAAGCAAGGAAGAAGCAGGGGGCGTGAGAGGAACAGCTCTGGGGTTTCTGTTCCCTCTGTCCTGCCCCAAACTCAGTCTGGGAAGCCCTTAGGAGGTGGCTTGAGGAGGAAACCACATGCTACAGAGGACTGGGACCATGTTCTGCAAGGCCTGAAGACACCATGTGGCTTTGGCACCAAAACCCAAGAAACCCTGGTCAGTGCAAATGCAGAGGCTTTTGCTCTGCCTCCCCCAGACCCACCAAGTAAGGCAGGACTTTGCAGCTGGGAACCTTACACCAACAATTCGGTCTCTGGTTCCTCATGACCAGTGTTGGACAAGGCAGATGTTGAATTGCATCTCTTTCCTCTCAATGTTCACCCGGAGACCGTTGCATCCTTGGCTACTAAATTACTAGCTTAAACTTGTGCAAAGCAAACTGCAAGGTAAATAACTATTCTCTTTTAGAGCCTCTTTCCCAGTTAAATTGACCCCCTTGGTACTTTCATGCATTTCAAGAAGTCGGAACAGTTCACAATTGAAAACAAGCAGTGTTTAGCTCCTGCTGTGAAGGGAAAGAGTCAGGCACCAGAAAGACTGTCATTTTAGCTGTGCTTTTACAAAAGAGGGTGTTACAGTAAACTTGCTTATTTCACTGAAGGAGAATTCAGCAGGCTTGATGGAAACTGGATGAGACAGGCACGGTAAATGGGTTTTGCTAGCCGAATTGAAAGCAAAGAAACGTGCGTGTGCGGTGGCTGGTCAAGAATTGCCTGTATCATGCAGAAACCAGGAATGAATTAGGAACAGAGAATTAGTGAGCCCTGAAACAACATCTGTCTAGCTGTATTCAAGGTTCTGTTCACCTGTAGTGTGCCTCCAATGACAACTGAATGCAGCGAGCAGGGTGGCTCTGACTGCCTTGATGCCTGTTAGCTCCATAGCTGCCCTAGAAGGGTTAGGGATGCCTGCCTGAGGTATGCTTGAATGGTACAGTTGGGCTCCAGCAGGCTGTGATGCTGGTGTAACGCAACCTGAGAGGGCTTCCTTGGGATGTGGAATCGTTTGTGTTCAGCACCAGCTGCCAGAGGCGGCCACGAGCAAGCAGGCACCACTGGAGTAGAGCAAGGCAAAAGGATGGATACATTCTGGTCTCTGATCCACAGGGGAGGAGTGATGCCTAGTCCTGCTTGGAGGAGGGGGTTCTCCAGTGTTCCACCACCTTTTAGGGGATGGATTTAACTCTCTAGTGAGCCTTGTGTGGCAATCACAGCATTTCATCCCTTACTGGCAGAAGGCATTTTTTTTCCCTATTTTTTGGTGCTATCCTCAACAGGGACCCCTCTGATGAAGTGGGACCTGTCTTTCATTGCTGACAGCTATGTAGAGGGCTGGGGACATGGAGCACTGAAGAAGTATACAGCATCTTACCTGTGACCTCTTGTGCAACAGCTCATTAACAGAAGAGCAAGTCCATTTTCCTGGTGTCTTGCAGGCTTTCATCTCTCTGAGCAAAGCTACTTGTACTCTTGTAGCTACAAAAAAGGACTGATGTCAGCTTCCCTCCAGGGCTGGGGACTGTACTGGGTTTTCAGGGTGAGGTTTTGATAGCAGGGAGGCTACAGGAGTGGCTTCTGTGAGAAGCTGCTAGAAGCTTCCCCTATGTCCGAAAGAGCCAATGCCAGCTGGCTCCAAGATGGACGCACCACTGGCCGAGGCCAAGCCCATGAGTGATGGTGGTAAGGCCTCTGGGATAACTTACTTAAGAAGGGTGAAAAAAGTATCTATACAACAGCAACTGCAGCTTGACAGAGGGGTGTGAACTTGTGAGTGAAACAACCCTGCAGACACCCAGGTGAAGAAAGAGGGGAAGAAGGTACTCCAAGTGCTGGCGCAGAGATTCCCTTGCAGCCTGTGGTGAAGACCACGGATGAGGCAGTTTGTCCCCCTTCAGCCCACGTGGGTTAACTGTGGAGGGGTTATCCACCTGCAGCTTGTGGAGGACGCCACACCACATCAGGTAGATGGCTGAAGGAGGCTGTGACCCCATGCTGGAGCAAGCTCCTGGCAGGACCTGTGGAGAGAGGAGGTTGCACTGGAGCAGGTTTTCTGGCAGGACTTTTGACCCTGTAAAAGGGGTGCAGTTCATGAAGAACTGTAACCCATGGGGACGACTCACATTGGAGAAGTTCATGGAGGACTGTCTTCTGTGGAAGGAACCCCATGCTGGAGCAGGGGAAGAGTGTGAGGAGTCCTCACCTGGATGGGGAGGGAGTTTCAGGGACGATGTCTGATGAACTGACTGCAACCTCCATTCCCTGTCACGCTGTGTCACGGGAGGGGAAGAGGTAGAGAAAATTGACACTAAACTTGAGCCTGGGAAGAAGGGAAGGGTGTGGGGAAAGTGTTTTTAAGATTTGGGTTTTTCTCATTACCCTTTTCTGATTTGATTGGTAATAAATGAAACTAGTTTCCCCAAGCTGAATCTGTTATGACAGTAATTGGTGAATGATCTCTCCCTGTGTTTATCTCAACCCATAAGCCTTTTGTTATACTTTCTCTTCCCTCTCCAGCTAAGGAGGGGAGTGTTAGAACAGCTTTGATGGGCACCTGCCAGCCAGCCAGGACCGCCCCACCACAGGAGGGGGAACTCCTTTCCTTCTGGGGACAGAGCAGGGGCTGTGAGATTCATCTCCTGGGGGGTGTCCGTATGGGAACCCAGAATGGCTGATGGGCAGCATGGTTAGACATGTTGTGCTCCTAAGCTGATGAAGGAACCTTAAAGCTGTTGAGGGCTCTGGTTAGTGTGTAAGGACAGCTACAGCAAGACAGCCTTTCTGGTGTTATCCTAAGGTAAACCAGCTTGGCAGGGAAAAATCTGAATGCCAGAATGAAATGTCCTCCTTAATCACACCTCAGCGCATTCCTCTAGCAGAGACTACTCTTTCCTAACCAGGAGTGACATTGGCCAGGACTAATGCACAATAGAGGGCTTTTGTGTAGCAGATCTGACCTAAGGTATTAGGAAGGTGTGCTTAGTTCTTCCACACTGACTGTCTTGCCTCCCCTGTAAGCACTGAGGCAGAAACATACTTGTTAATAAAAAATACTGTGCTCTGCCTCTTGGTAGTGGCTCTATTTACTTTTGTGAAGGGAAGTTATATTTCTCCATCAGTATAAATTAGGAACTGTTGCCAGTGCTGTATCCCTTAGCAGGCTGCTGAACCCCAGCTAGAGACAAAGAACCGAGGGGCTTGAATAGGGGACTGCAGTAATGAAGTGAAAACTAAAAGAGACAGGGGCTCTCAAGATCTGGGAGGCTGCTTGAGTACAGGTGGCCAGGAAAGTGCTTAAGAAGAGCCTGTCTCGCATTAGATGCCCTTCAGTGTAACCCAGGGTGCATTTTGATCTGTGGGCTGATAATCCAGAAGTGGCTCTTGGACAGTTGGTTTGCATTTTCTTTTCTTTTGAAGTCAAAACACTTGGAGTCCCTCTGGATCACTGATCTTCTGTATGAGGTGCAAACTGGAGATGTGCTTGTGCTCAAAGCCTTGATTACCTGGATCTTGCTTGCTGTGTTGGAAATGGCTGGACCTAGAAA
This sequence comes from Todus mexicanus, assembly GCA_013389965.1. NCBI lineage: Eukaryota > Metazoa > Chordata > Aves > Coraciiformes > Todidae > Todus > Todus mexicanus. The sequence goes on from WEIS01085663.1 coordinate 32,222, forward strand.
CTTCTTTTTTTTTCTGTAGACAGATGCTGGCTGTCTCTGATCATGACATAGACCGGCTCAGCATCATGGTTGGTATAAGGTTAAGTGGAAGTCTCGTACTTCAGGATGAAGGGAATCAATCAGTCTCAGTGGCCAGATTAAGCTAAGTTTATTACCTCTTCAACAAAAATTAAATCCTTCAGCTTGTGAGGTGTATCACCAGCACCTCAATCTTGCAGGGACATCAGTGTCCCTCCTGTTTCTGGCATAGCTCGGTGCTACACAGCTCTGTGTGGTCCAGCCACTGCTTTCCTCTGGTCTTGTCCTGTGCCATCCTCCCCACCGCACCCCGTGATGGCATGGCCAGTGTTTGGTTTTTCCCTCCTTGCTGCGGTCCTACCTGCTGCTGGAAGGGAAATGGAGCTTGTTTGCTTGGGACTTCCAGGGAACTTGGAGGCAGACGGTGCCTCGGGGAGCAGGAAAGTTATCGTTTTCCAGCTGCTGTCACGTCAGCGTAGGCTTGCAGTGGAGCCACAGCTGCTATGGGACTGAGGAGAGGATCTCTGCCTTGCTGGAGGGTTTGCTTTATCTCAGAAGCCTTCTTTGCAGGAAAAGAAGGAATCTGGGGAAGCTGGACTCCTGGTGAAGCATGCTCTGGGAAGGACATCACTTAGCATTGGGTTGTGGTTGCTCATTACAGGGTAGTGGCAGGATTTGTACCTGGCAACAATGTGCCTACACTCAGCAGTCTGTCAGGGAGCTGCCTGGTCCTGGAGAGGTATTTGTCCAGCTGCCCCAGTGGTTTTTGCAGCATCCACTGAGCTCTGTGCTGCTGCCAGTACCAGAGGGAGCTGGGTGAGCTGGCAGTGCTGCAGGTGTGGTGGGGTCCAGCTATCAGGATGTGTCCTCTCTGAGTGTTTCGCGTTTGGTCTCTCCTCCACCACCAGAAGGACAGGCAGCGATCTACTTCTCCCAGATACCGCAATAGCAGGGCATTTCCAGAGTGAACTCCCTCTGTGTCCTTCACTGGCTGAAGAAATGTCCTAATTTTTATGTTAATACCCTCCACATGCTTCCCCACTCTCCTCCAGCAGAGCTGGACACCATTGCCCCACCACCCCAAGAGATGATTTACCAGCTCTTCCTCACCTTTGTTTGGATCCCCCACCCCAGCCTGGTAGTGCTGCGGGGAGAAGCTACCATCTGGGAGCAGGTACCAGACAGCAGCAGGATTAACAGAAACATTGTCTTGGTGCATCCCAGCCTGTATCAGTGCCACCTGTGGATGCCACATCTCCTGCCAGCCAGGCGTTGCTCATGGGTCCTGTCTCCCGTACGTGAAAGGAGGCAGCGACAGGCGTGAGGAAACCATTGAGAGCCTTTTAGCAGGAGGCCAAGGCTGTTTCTCCAAGCCAGGAGGACAATGAAGGCGCTGAAGCAGCCAGAGCACGGCCGGGGGCAGAGGGGGACAGGCAGGCAAGGGGAAGCCATGCAAATGGAGGCTTTGATGTGGCTTCGAGGAGCGGGGCTGGAGCATTGTTCCTATCACATCACATCAGTTTCACATTCCTCATGCAGGAGTGATCAACGCTTTCAGGGCCAGACAAAAGAGCGAGGAGATGAACAAAAGCGAGAGGGGGGGCTTTACCTACTGCAGAATAGAGACAGAGGATGAATTGCTCTCTTGGCAAGCCATGGAGATGGGCTGGCGGTTGCTGTGCTTTAAAGCAACAGCTTAAAATTTTTCCCTTTTATTTAAAGGAGAAAAAAAAAAAAAAAGGTAGGAGAAAGGGTTTCCTGTATGCAGAAGCAGGGGATAAATAAGATAGCGTGACAACTATCTGTGGTCTCCTTACATTCCCTTGCGTGATCTCCCGAAGTGATGACTCTCGGATTATCACAGGGGTGCATTGCGTCCTCTACAGATGAGGGGCTGGCAAACACGGGTTTGACCTAGATTGCAAGGTGAGAGTACTTTTAAGTGAACCTTCTCCCCAGAATAGCAATGTAAGTGGGTTTGGAAGGGAGCTGGTCACATAGAGCTGAAGACTGAGCCCTGCAGGCCCGTGGAGAGTGTTGGCATCAGTCCCGGTACAGGGGGAAAAGCCACATTGGAGGGAGCCATGGGTTCTGCCCAACTCTCTGAAGTTGTGATGTGAGGATGAAGAGGAAGGTGGAGGAGATGAGGGAGCACTTCATCTCTTCTGCTGGCTTTTCTGGAGATCCTGCCTGTTGCTGCAGGGGGAACTTTGTAATGTCCCTTCACTGGGCTGGGTCCTGCTGCGGCTGGAGAGCGGGGGTGAGGCAGAATATGACACAACATGTGCGTGTCCACATATGTGAGCCCTTGTGTATGCTTCCTTGTAGCCATTTCAGCCTTTACTGCAGTCTCAATGGCTGAACCCTGTGTCACTGAGTGCTGGCTTTGCTCACTTGCTTTCCTATCCCTGGTCCCTCCTGGGTGTTGCCTGTCTCTGATGCCTCCCCTCCAAGCCTGGGGTCCTCATTCTGCCTTGTCCTCAGCTTCCTGATTTCTCTAGTGTGCACTGCTATCCCGTTACCTTGGAAAAAGTACTTTAAACCAGCTCTCTTTTTTTCCCCTCACATGCACTCTCTGCAATTTGGCTTTTGCCGGTATTAAGTGGAACTGCATCCCTCAAGGATGCTCTGTCCTCTCTCTTCATCCTTCCCCAGAAACCTCTTTCCTGTGGAAGTGCTTGAACATTGTAGCCACCTCGCAACCATCCCTTGCTCTCCCAGCCCCATGTACGGCTCTGGCTGCCCCCCTCTAAGCCCTGACCCACGGCCCCCTCCCCTTCCTCCAGCCCCGGGCCTCTTTGCCTGAAAGGCTGTCAATCAGGCTGAATTGTCTGGTGGTTTTGTGATGTGGAAAGACTCCCACCAAGGAGTCAAGGGCCAGGCTGAGACCTTTAAACTCGATTCCATTTGCGTCTTAAATCAAACAGGAATCCACGTCCTGGGATGGAGGGGGAGGTTTAAGGGGATGCAGAGCCTCAAAAGCCTCTGCTGCCTCCCTTGAGTTTTCCTGGAGCCGCTTCCCCACCTGCCCTGTGTGGAGGAGGGGATGTGCCCATGGCCCTGGAGTTTAGGGCTTGTTTGCCTCTGTAGCCCTTTGCTTTGCTGTCCCGAGAGGCTGGCATTTGGCAGCAGTGCTTCCTTCAGTGCTGGCCTGTCAAACAAACCCTGCTGCCTGGGGTACGCGCTCTACACTGAGGCAGCCGAGGGTTGAGGCATGTGCTGGCAGATGGAAACTCTTCTGGGGAAGGGAAGGTTTTGGGGACCTGCTGTGGGGAGCACGTGGGCCCGGGGAGGTGGGCAGATCTGTGTTCACCGTGTCTCTGGTCTCTCCAGTTTGTGGTGGCTGCTGGTGGACGTGGGTGGGGAGGACAGATCTGTGGCTGACCCTGCAGAGAGCTGCAAGGTTAAAAGCCAACTTGACCTTTTTGAACTGTTGTCATTTCAAAGGGGAGAGTGCCCTGGTCCCTGTCCCCGGTGTACCTGTGTCTCAGTGGCTTGAGGCGCAAAGTACTAGGTGCTTCAGGTCATCCACTGATGCCTTGGGGAGGCGAGGGGCAAAACCACAAGGCAGCCTGTGAGGTGTTCTGAATTCCTTATCTGCTGCCTGAATAGGACATCACGACAGAGGAGGAGGCTTGAACACCCTCTGTATTGTCCCTACAATACAATGTGTAAAGATAGGCTCAGTCTCCTGTCTGCAGAGGGAAGATTATCTTAAATGGCAGGTTCGTATTACTGTTTTGTCCTCTAGAGCAGGGTTTGACAGCGGCAGAGCTAGTGCTGCTTCTTTGCCCCTGGGGTTGAGCCCCATCCCATGTCATGGGGGTTGCTGGGGGCCCTTGACCTAATGCTGCTGGAGAGAGGAGAGCGAATGAGGCTTGGCGAGGAACCAGCCTTTGCAACTCAACTTGTGGCTTTCTTTGCTTGCCTGTGAATGAAGAGTTTGCCTTTTCTTTCCCCCCCTGCCCAGCAACTTCTTTGCGAAGTTCACATATATGAGATATTTCATTTTGTCCTCCCAAGGGGAAATTGCAAATCTCTCTTCCCCTGACCGAGCTGTGTTTTCAGGAGAAGCCTGGAGCTGCCTTAAGACATGTACAAGCTCAGAAATGCAGTGGCTGTGTTTGTTTTTGCGTTCTGGGTGAAGCTAGGGCTGCTGCCAGTGCTAAGTAAATACAGAGCTGCCCTAATGAGTGACTGCAGTAGCCAGGGCCATGCTTGCTGACTGCATCAAGCCAGATGGATTTATCTGGGGACTTGAACAGCAGCCTTCTTTCGACTAGCAAAAGCAGAACCACTGGCATTCGGATTACCAGCTCTCCTGTGCTTTTAACAGTGTGCCAATGTTTGACAAAACCATTAAGTTAAATTAAGCCCTCCGCATTTCAAATGGATTCGGAGACTTCTGGCTGACTTGCTATTAGCAGAGCTGTCTCTTCTCTCTTTCGTCTTTCTCTTTTTTTTTTTTCTTTTTTTTTTTCTCCCCCCTCTTCCATTTAATTCCCTCTGTGTAGCTGGTTTCACTGCTGGCATTTAACAACATGCTGGGACTCAAGGAGAGACCTTCCATAGGATAGTGCACTGCTGTGAGCCCACGCATGGTTGGTCCTGCTGTGGTGGGCAGGGAGGACACTTGGAAGGTGTTTGGTCGGGGCAAACCCTGTGTCCCACAGAGCCTGGGCATGGGCTGGCTGAGGATGCTCTGATCCCTGCAGAGCACACGGCTGCTCTGCTCTTGCCTATTGCCAGCATTATTTATGGCACAGGCTGCTGCTTTGCTGGGCCATGTCCAAAAAGTGGAGAAGGATGCTCTTAGCTGTGAGGGGCTCACAGCGCAAGGGCAAGGGATAACAGAGGGCATCGGTGGGAGCAGGAGCAGCAGCAGCAGCACGATCTGTCCAAGTCACCTTGACTTGCATCGGGGGAAAGTGAAGGGCTTTAAAGAGACACAGGTCGGTGACCTTGTAAATGGATGCGTGACCCAACTGCTCCCCTGTGGCGTCAGATGCTTTGTGTCCCTGATACCGCTCTTCATGCCCGTGGGGAATCACTGTGGCTGGGGGGTGGTTGCTGGGGTCTCATTTGCACAGCTGCATCTCAACTATGCAAGCTCCACTAGTCACCTCTCTGACAAATGCTGTCAGTTTCCCCCTGCCCATCTAATGTAGCTTTTCTTGGGGCAGGAGAACCCCTGTGGGGCCTCACTGTGGCTGTTGGTGGAGCTGTTGCTGCCCTGGGGTGTGTTTTGGCTGTGGAGTTGAAGAGGGTGAGCAGAAAGCATGAGAGGGTGGGTGTGGGGCACCAGCCCACCTATGCCATTGGAATCTGGTGGGATGGATGTCCTCTGCTTGGGGACCAAAGGCAGCTGCATCACTGCAGCAGTGCTGGAGCGTGAGTGGGATCAGGAAAAAGGTAGAGTGGTGACACGGGGTAAGCTTAAAGACCAGGGAGAGGAAAGCACAGTATAGGAGTGAAGATTTTCCAAGTAGTAAATGTACTGTAGGGGATCTGATGGAGCTCATGGACTAGAAAGAAGACACAGCAGTTGGATGGTGGACCAAATCTGGAAATGGCTTGAACCACTGTCTGAGACTTGCAACGCTCTTATCTACTGCCCTGTCGTCGTGATGTGTGAAAGCACGTTGAGCCAAGTGCTATCCTGGCAGACACCATCCCATGTAGCACCAGCTCCTGTTGCTCTGCCTACCAGTTTCAAAATATTAATTGCAGGTGATGTGAGGACTGCAAGCTTTGAAGAAGCTGGACAGGTTGCTGCTCCTTGCACTGAGATGCCCTTAAACACCTTTGCTCCTATTGGTCTTTGCTGCCTCGGCCTGATGTTTATCAGGTCACTTTAAGATGTGCCCTTCTGACACATACAGTTCCTCCCTTGCTCACCCTGTTGCAGCTTGCCTGGAGGGGAGCCAGGAGATGCTGGAGGAGAGGCTCAGCAGAACAACATGGTTGCTCTTGAGTGTGCAAAGCTGAAGTGCTAAGCTGTGGGAAGCACCTCTGAGTGAAGACCTGGAGGAAGGTCAGCACTCTGGAGCCCGCTCCCATTGACACCCAGCCCATGGTGCCTGTAGCCACCTCTTCCTACTGGGTCCAGCCCCCACCGCTCATCAATGTCTTGTTTCTTGGGGTGCTCTGTCTTTATTTCCATGTTCATTAATCCTGATACGCTCAATTGCATCAGCTCGTTTCCAGGGACCAAGTGCAATCCTGCTCCTTCATTTACATCCTCGCTGCCTAGCTGTTGCCCAGGCAATGCCAGGTGCTTTGACATCATTACCCAGCAGACTGGCATCCTCTCTGCCCCATTAACCTTGCTGTAATTGACTTCAAATTGAAGGAACAGGGGCGTGGAAACTGTGTTGGAATGGTAACTGTTTGTATCACAGTGGAGCAGGACTCTTTGTTTTTTTGAAAGCAAAGTTGTGACAGTCAGTTATGGCTATGACTAGCTTTGGGAAGAATTTCTTGCCCTCTAGGAAGCTGTGCAGTCTGTCTTGGTTTATAGTATTTCCCCACCACCGTAGCCCATGGGAATGTGATGTCAAAACTCATTGGTGGTTGTGAATAGGGAAACTCGGAACATTTATGGAGAAGAATGGTGTCAGAAATGCTGAGAGTAGCAGGTCTGTGAAGTTTGAGGGGAAGGAATATGAAGCAGG
>WEIS01085663.1:38919-61462 GCA_013389965.1 Todus mexicanus
CTCTATGGGTGAGGAGGGGCCCAAGATGGACTAATTTTTTGGAAGCACTCAGGGACAAGGCACCAGATAACAGCACAGTTCGGAGCATCTGGTTACCTGTCAGGCACTGAGAAGTACCTTGTCCCTATGAGTGTGATCAAACACTGCAACAGGAATAAGATGTGGGAAGGACTCTGGATCCTAAATCCATTCTGGTAACTAGCAATGTATTCTTTATTCTTGATTAAACTTTCCTCTGCAGTTTTTCCTATTAAAGGTAGAATTGGCTTTTGTCATGTTTTCTTTTTGTCCCCATTTGAGACAAAGTCACCCAAACAGATGCTTCACTACAAAATCTCTATCATTGAATTGGCATCTTCTAACGAGCTTCACTGTGCAGTTTTCTGTCAACTTGAGTCAATTTTATTTATTCACCTTCTGCTTGCACAGCACCATGGTGGCCAAGTCTTCCTGCATTTGCTTGTGACTGGTGCTGGATGTAATTTGTTAGGCTTAATTGGGCTGCCTGAGGAGAAATGTGGTGCAGGATTGGATGAATGGAGACCTCATCATCGGCTGCTTGATGGCCAAACCCAGTAGAACTGGTACTGCTCCAACAGAGCTCCTGGCACAAGGCAGGTCTGTCCAGCATGGGCAAGCACTGAGCTTTCCTGTGCAAGGAGCTTCCCATGTGCTCCAAAGTTTGGGCAAAGAGCTTTACTGCGCCTTATTAAAGAATTTTTATTCGTTATTACTGTTTAGATTACTTATAACACGTTATTTATGAAGAGACGAGGTAATTCTGCTCTGTGTTTGAGCTTTCCAAAATGCAGAGCTGAGCAGCTTGTGCCAGGAGGGGTTTCTTCATCTCTAGGATCTCAGGTGGCCTGGTCTTACCTCTCTGGTATGGTCTGCTTCTTACCTTGCTTCACCTCGTTAAACCTCTGCAAGATGCTAGCATAGAGTAAAGCAAAATGAGGACTTGTTGCTGCTCGAACCTTGCAAGTGCAGCTAGGATGCAGTGATAGGGGAACTGTTAATCCCCTACAAGCAAGGAGATCTTTATTTGGGAAGAGACCTGAAGTTGTCACCCCTAATTGCTCTGTTAGACAGAAAAAGACTGGTGGAGGTAATTGCTGGTGCTTGCAGGTGCTGACACTGAATTCACATGTGGGTCTGACTGTCAGCTGGGAGAGGGTGTTTGAATCTTTGGTTGTCACAGCGGCTGGAGGCAGATCAGGGCTGGAAGAAATGAAGTATTAAGAGACCTCTGGGCTGGTGGTTGCAGCTCGAGCTGGAAGTGGTACAACTCTGTCCCCAGCAGCTTTCCTGGGGAGCTCAAACCCCTCGTACTGCATTTGCAATCAGTGAACCGTGGTGTGAGGGGCACAGTTCTGTCTCTGTTTCCCCAAGAGCCAACAGAGTTTAGTATCAATTAGCAGTTTAATTTGTAATTAATAAATTGCTGTCTTTTTTTGAAATGGCTTGTGGAATGAGCCAACACAAGAGTCTCACGCAGCCTGCAACGTGCTGTCATCAACTGCCGAGGAGCATCCTGAGGTCTAGGGGAGAGGGTTTGGACATGGAGGTTGTTGGAAAGCAGGGACACAGTCCTGGCAGGGTGTGTGATGCAGGCTGTCCTGAAGATGAGTCTGGGGAAATGGAAGTCTAATGCTTTTTCCTTTTTGCATCTGTGAGTGTTTGCTGATAATCTCGGGGTAAAACTTGCTTTACCCAGTGGCGTCACTGTGTAGAGATTTGTACTGGGAGGGTTTGGGCTTGGCTTGGATGTGCCCTGTTGAGACGGGTGGGCAGAACAGTCTGGGTGCTCCACTGTCCTCCCACACTTGTAGTCCTGGTGTGACAGTCAGCCCAGCAGTGCTGGAGGTTGTCTGTGTCTGGTGGACACTGCGAGGGGCTGGCAAGGCCATTACTTCCCACTGCATGTGGGAGCTCCTCCAGCAGCACAGATTGTGTGTGTCCTGGAGCTGCAGTCCAGCTCTGGATCTTCCTTTCTGGGGTTGACATATGTCATCTTCCTTCCAGCTCTTGGTGTGTTTCCCTTCTCTGTCCATATGGTTTATTGCTTTCCTGGCTGTACCAGCTCACGGTGATGTGTAGGGGCTGCAGGGTTCTGAGCACTTTTTGCACAGGGAGCAGGGAAGAAATTGGGGCTGCCCTGCCAAAGGTAGCAGTGAGTGAAAAGAGAGGCAGCCCACAGAGACGCTATCAGCCCAGAGCCACCCAGCAGGGATGAATTTGGTCTTCCTCATACCCTGTGGCTATATACTAGCCGTGTTGCTCTCAAAGTAGCCTTCCTATTACCGTCCTACAATGAAGAGCTTGATGTGATGATGATGATCCCCTTTTTTCCTGCTCCCCATTCTACTCCATCCTTCTCTGGCACGCCTGCTCCATGTAAGTGGTCCAGAGGACTCCTGCCTTGTGTGTTCCTCCCATCCCCTGCACGGTCTGACCTTCTCACTTTTCTCAGTGTCTGTACTCGTCGTAGGTCAGAAAAGCTGTGTTTCTTTTTCTTCTGCATTTATTCCTGAACAGCTGGTTGCTGCTTCACTTTCTGAGAACTCCAAAAAAGTGACTATGACATGTACAGGGAGAAAAATGCTTCTATGCCTCACCTTGCAGAGGGGACGGCACATAAAACGCAGAGTGGATGTGTGCAGCTGTGGGAACCATCCAAGAACTGTGGCAGGATGCCAGCGCTGGGAGATGCCGTGCATGTCCCACACTGGGTGGGGTACCGGTGTCTGAGGGACAGCGGGTCTTATGTGACTCCAACCTTGTCTTCCCTGTAGTTGTGTTTGCATTTGGGTGTTTTCATTCCCCCTCCTCCCTCAAGGCTTCTCAAAGCTCAGCTGTTTGAACCAAGTGTTGCCTTAGAGGCTCTCTCTGTGCAGAGAGAGATTTGTGTATGAGTTGCTTGGCATTCGTTTACCATCCAGTGGGTCTCATGTCTGGAAAGGTCTGCAGTCAGGGCAGGGGCTGAGTTAATTTGCACTGGAAGGCAGGCACGCTTTGTTTTGCATGTTGGTTTCTTCTTGCAGAAACTCCATTTGAGGTATTTGTTCTCTTCTATTATTGAATCCATGTTAGGGGGCATGGCAGCCTCCCGGCAAGGCTGCAAAAAGAGTGAGTGAGCCTGAAAGGTGCAAATTAAACCTGTGCTCTGCTGTAAACAGCTTTTGCACTGTTCACGTGGACCCTCCTCTGGAGTTTTGATGCTCTTTGCCTGCAACTGCAGAAGCAATGCTCACAGAAACAGTCCTGTGGGAAGCAAAGCAGGCTCCAGAGTTTAGTTTGCAGCTAGTTTGGATGAAACACTTCTAAAATTCAGGGGAAAAGTGCCAGAGGGTCTTTAACTCTCATATGAATCAGCTCATGAAATGATCAGGTAGGACATGGCATTTTGGTGGAATTTGCCTAGGAGGACAGGTGCTTGGGAAGAGTGGCTAGGTCTGAGGGGTCCTGGTGCTGCGGAGAATGAAGTGAGAGCATGAGGAGGTGACTGCAGAGCTGCACAAGCTGGAGGTGTTTTGGTCTGTAATGTGACTGCACAAAAAACTTTGTTCATCCATACCTGGGTGCCAGACATGGAACCTGTGGGTCATCTCCTATGTCTTCCCAAGATTGCTCCCTTCTGGGGTTGCCTCAGAGTCCACTGCCACCTCCCAGCAGTGTGCAGTGTTATGGCTCCTGGCCATGCATCCCAGGGAGCTATCACCATCGACAGCCCTGTGACCACGGGTGCAGCAGGAGGGCTCCCAAGGGGCTGGGGCAGAGACATCTCAAAACCATCTTTATAGGGAAGACAGCTTCAGCTGCAAGTCTGGAGGAGATTACAACCAGGAGAGATCATAAACCCTGTTTGCTATTAAGAAACTACTGGTGACTCGGTGCTCCATCGTCCTTTGGAGATGCTGTTTGCACAATCCCCAACTCATCATAGCCTGGGGCTGCCACTGAGTCCCCAAATACTCCATTTTCATGCCCTGCAGCAACATCATCATGGTTTTGACAGGTAGAAGGTGATTGCTGCAGACTGGCATCAACACTCTGAGCTTTCCTTCACCTCCCCTTGCACCTTGGCCAGCCCACGAGGGAGCTGGGAGAGACACCCACTGGTGGTGCCAGTGCTGTGCCACCTGCAGAGGGTCTGGTGCCAATGGAGTGCTGGCTGTGGGCTGCACAGGGTTAAGCAGACATTGACAGTAAACAGGAAGAGAGGACAAAAGCAAGTCTGCTGTAATTATGTAGCATTTATTATTAATACTCTGGAATTGCTGGAAGCAGCCTCTGTAATGTGAATACTGATACAGAGGTTCAGAAGACAATTTAGCTCTCATCTGTCTGTTTATTAGCTCCCTCAGCTCTGGCAGGCAACGAACTAAAGCCTCATTTGCTACTGTCTTGTTGCACGCCCTGCTTCTCCCCCCAAACTCCTTGCTGTTTCCATAAAGAAACCTTTTCTTTGTCTCCCCACTGGGCACCGCAGCATTGCATGGCGTGATCCCGGATAGCAAAAGTGGACTTTAATCCTTGACCCTAGCCTTCCGCTTTGCAAGGCAGAGCCCAAGGCGTGATGCTGGGCTGTGCAGAACTGTTGCCTTCCCAAGCACAGCATGGCTGTGGCTGGTGCTGGCTTGAGATGTCCCATATCCTGGGATGCAGAGATGCTCATCCTTGGGGCAACAGCTTTAGCAAGACATCATTGCATGGGATGGCGTGACTTGGGGTCCCCAGTTCATAACAGGGTTGTGGTCAGGGGAGAGGGCAGGGGAGCTATGTGTTGCTTTAGGAAGCTGGCTAGGAAATAATTAACGGCTGCTGGGGTGGAGAGAGCAAGAAGTTGTTAAAACAGCTGTCAGGGGTTGTAACAGGTTTCCTTTTTCTTCTGTGGCTGGGTAGGATCTGTCCTTTTAGCTTCTGTCCAGTTTTGAGCTTCAGCCATTTTTTTTTCCTCTGCATATCTCAAGCATATAGGACATCCATTCCTTTATGTATTATACAGCAGTTTAAAGAGGATTAAGACAATAGCTAATCTAAATTATGAATGGTGTAGATTGCTCAGCCTTTGAGCCACCGAGGTTTTTCTTGCACACAGATTAGTCAGCTCAGTAGCTAAATATTGGGGCAAACAGTATAAATCCATGCAGATAAGCCTTTCTGGCTTGAATAGGATAGAAGGATTTCAAAATGGGCTTCGACGCCACTCTGCATCTTGTCACGCTGTCTGTGGCTGCGTTGCTGACACGACGGATGAGGAAGGAGGCCTGATGGCTGCTGACACACAGCCCGGGTGGCCGAGGAAATAAAGCACCCGGTGCTTCTTGGTCGATATCATTATTGGATGTGGATGGTGGCAGGAGAGGGAGGGGATCAATGTCGCTGACCTCCCTGCAACTGGAGCTGGCTGTTAGCTTGTTGAGCGAGGGAAGCAGGATTCAGCCTCCGACATGGCAGCTTGCAGTGGAATAATGTGGGCTGGTGGAGTTTTACTTGCATGAATGGGCTGGTGTAGCTGGTACCTGCCTTCCATCCCAGCATCAGTGCTGAGATGGTGCTGTCAACTCCTAGGGACTGTGACCTGTAGGAGAGAGCTTGTACTGGTGCAGGACTGACAGAGGGTTTTTCTTAAGCTCTGAAGCTGGAGGTTTAAATCTTTTATTTCTATGTCTGGTCAAGACTGTCAGACTTGTGTCAAATATTTTTGAGAAGCAAAAATGCCATTTGCTTCAGCTTAATGAAAAATGATTTTTTTATTTTTTTTTTTCCCCCCCAGGAACTAGAGAAATTGTAGTTTCAATTGCAACCCCAAAAACTCCTCAGGAAAAAAACCCTGCAAAACAAAAAAAAAAAAAAAAAAAACCCTTCTGATAGTTGTGAGAATTCGCTGTTAGGAGAGACTCTCAGTTGGTGTTTCAGGTCTGTGTAAAATGAGGGTCTGGAGATCATTCAATAGTACGGTATCTCCTTTTATTAAGCTTTCTGGGCGTATTATTCTAATGATGTTTAATGGCACTGATTTCTTCATCTTAACTGAGTATGTCTTTTCCCAGTCCACATCATCTTAATTCGTTCCTCTTATGAGAAGTGTGAGAGCTGGGACTGGCTTGACTCAGTGCAGAGGAAGAGCCATCCTGGTGGTTGTCTCGTCTCTCCCAGTGGGGATGCAGTTCTTCCAGTATCTGGCTTGTCTAAGGCTGAGGGTTGTGTTGAGGTAAAGCTTGCATCAGGACCAGGATTTGTCAGAGGACCTGTTCCCCTTGAATTTTCCCCACTCCTCTTGAAATCATTTGTTTTCTGCCATTTAGCAAGGAGCTGTGCAAACACCATGGTTTGGCCAACAGTGTGTCTAGCCTGAGGTCCTGTGGTTAAAGTCCCGTCTCCTCCTCCTTCGTTTTCTCTCCTCCCAGATTAAAAAGTCTTGGTGTCATTGTTGTGCCCTGATGTAGAAGCACTTTTGTTTTCTTTCCCCTGTACCTTTTGTGGTCTCACTACTCCCTTTCTGAGGTGTGATGTCCAACTGACAGTTTCATAGTTTCATGGTTTGAGGCAAAGGGTTGCTGAACCCTGTGGCATAGCTCAAATCTACAGGACACAGGTGCAAGCTCTGCTCAGAAGTGTATCTGTGCATAGATTTTTTCCAGGATCCTTGCTGAATGAGATCTGGGTTAAAATTCAGCCTAGGTCATGGTTGGCTGTGGAGAAGATCTGGGTGCCACAGCTGGTAGCGTACACTGAACCCCACATAGCCTGGGACTCACACCCAGAACGTTGCAGGTGTAGGGAGAAGATCCTTTTTTTTTCACACCCTTCCCCTGAGATTTGGACAAGGCTGGTTTTGCCTGAACTCTCCTCTTTGGGGACAGATCTCCCTTCTAAGCTAATCCAGTGCTTGGCAAGGGAGACCTTTGTTAGGGTACCAGTGGGAGAAGGGAATGGCCTACAAATAGTCACCACTCATCCCACAGCCGAAAGGTTTGCCTGGTGCATCCTGAGTCAGGATCAGGTTGTGTCACAGCCTGGTCCCCTGATTTGCATTGCATCCCCTGGGAGCTGTCAGGAGGCTGCCTGAGCTATGCGGTAACACGGGTCTCGGGGATGCAAGCAAGGTCAGATGTCTGCTCAGAAATGAGATTGGCGATGATGCCACCAGTGCTGACAAATGGCCTGTCATTAATCTCTGACTCATGGCAGGGGAGAGGGCAGTGGTGGTAGAAACACATGAGGTCACTCACAGCCTCTCTGCCTCCAGAGAATTGCTTACAATGTCCACCCTGAACATTTCTGGATGAGGTGGGTGCCTGTCCCTATGGATGATGGGTCTCTTCCTCCAGCCCTGCCCTGAGTGGGTTTGTGTGCAGGTGAAGGTCCACGGCATAACTCCAATCTGGTTCCAGTTGAGATCCTAAGCATCCGGGAACCGGCCCCATGGTTCAAATGGTGTGAGATCTGTAGACTGTGTTGAGGACTGGATTTTGACATGTCACATAGCTCTGGTTCAGAAGTGGTACAAGCAGGATAGAGGTTGAAGCAAACCATGTGTTATCAGTGTGTTGTAATACTGTTTTGATACATGAGGTGCTGTGCTGCTGGGAGATGCTGCGAGGAGCTTGGGAAGAACCATACCTGGGATGTTTGAACCCTGGCTGGCTGTGCTTCCCTGTGCTGGGGCATTGCCTGGGGCCAGCTCTGCTGGGATCTCACCGCTTTCGCAGAGCAGCCCTCACCTCCTCTATTGCTTTTTGAGTCTCTATCCATGCTTTTTATAGAAATACGGTCTTTCATCAGTTGCAAAAGACTCCTTGGAGGTTACAGCCAAATGTCCAGCCAGAATCTCTTGTGGTACTGGGAGCCGGTGGAGATGCTCACTCGCTGCTCAGCCATGCTGGTGAGATGCACAGGGCTGACCTGTGTTTCAGGGCTGCTGTTACTGCTAAGAATACAAGCTTTGCATATGTGCAGGGAACAAGTGACTTTCTCATCTGAATTATTCTGGGGGTTTTAATGTCTTTCGGGAGGAAAGGAGACATGGTTACCCATCTCTGATTTCCTCCTTCCTCCAGACTCTTGAGCCTCTTGGCTAGTGCTAGGGAGTTGATGGGAGGCAGGAGATAGGGGCACCTGAGATGGGGTTTCTTTGCCTGGTAGGGTCAAGGAAAAGGGTGCACAGATGGCGATGAGAAGGTGCTGGTTTTGAGCGTGCAAGGGCTTCCACCAGACCAGGCTGCTGCAGCTGCAGCATAGCCCGAGCTGTGCCTCCAGGATCCTCCCCCTCTGCCTTTGCTGAGCTACAATTTCATTTTTCACTTTTCTTCCATCCCCTCTTAACTGGAAGAAGTCCTAAATAAAGTTGCTGTCACTTTTATTTATGGGTGCAGGGGAAGAGACAGACAAAAACCCTGTGTGCTCCTGACAGCTACAAAGCAGCCGGTTGTTTTTCTTTGCTCACATTGGCAAAGCCATTGATCTGGGTGCAGGAGAGCGCTCTCCTTGGGTGCACAGGGATTCTGTGTTCGCCTGCCTGGGGGGGTTTCAGGAATGTAGATGGAGGGGGCTCCACATCCTGGTTTCTGGCCATGTGGTCAGGTTTATCTGCTAACACCTGTCTTAAAATCCTGGACCCCCAAAAATACAGACTCGTGAACTTGCCTGCCTTAGAAATCCATCACAGGCTTCTTGTCTCCATCTTGATTGGTTCCAGTGAGGTCAACTTTTTTTAATAACTTCTGGACTTAGGCAGGGAAAACTATTTCCTTCAGGAAATAATATAATTAAGGTTGCCTGACACTTCTGATTATAAGCCCCTGTCTTCAGTTGCTTGAAACTACGCCAGCCTTTAACCATTTGGACTGAAACTTCACATGTCTCTGCCTCCGGCTGAATTTTTTTGGAAAATTTTAGCAAAGAGGGTTTTAAGCTGCTCTCTCAGAATGCAGTTTGGGGGAGACAAAGGCATTAGTTTATCCACAGCTTAAAAACCCCACAACAACAGACAAACCAAAAACCCAAGCAAAATTCTTGGAGTTACTGTGTTGAAGAAACTCTTGTATCTTTGCACGGTGACACCAGGTCTGATAGTTATGGGGAAGGTTTTCAGCCAAGTGCCAGGGATCAGCTTGTTGCTGACACCATGAAAATCCACCTTCCCTATGCCAAGTTGCGAGCCTCTGAAAAACGCTGCTGTGTGGGTGTATTCTGTATAGCTTCTGCAAGGAGGTAGTGGCCATTCTGCTCTCACAGCAGGATCTGCACTGCTTTGAGCACATGTGAGTGCAAAACCTACACCCCAGCCTTGCTGCTGGAAAAACTGTGGGCGCCTTCTGTTGGTACAAGTGAATCTCATCAGTCCCTGATCGATGTAGCCCTGGCTTGTGCTGGGGAGAAGGATTTTTGTTAAACGCTGTAGTTTGGCTTTTCTTTTTTGTTGTCTTTTTTCTTTTTCTTTTTTTTTTTTTTCTCTCCAAGAATTGGTTCTGTTATCCCGGCCTTGTACAGTTGCACCATGTGGGAAATGCAACATGCAGAGGATGTTCATCTTCCTTGAGGGGTTTGCAAGGACCTGTTTAAACAATGAGTGCCTTTGAATTCCAATGATTGCAAGTTCTTCCTAACTCACCCTGTTGCTACAGAAATGGCCAAAACAAGAGTATTTCTAGGGAACAGCCCATTCAGGCTCTATAAAGCCAGTGTCCGACTGATGAAGTGTCCTGACTGTGCCATTGCTGCGACATCACCAGCCCCAGGACTTGTCCTTCGTCTGTGGCCGGTGATATTTGTGCCTTACATGAGCCTGCCTGAGCTGTGGCCAAGGTTGTCCCCTGCTTTTGGGACAGTCTAGCTCACAGATCTTCCTTCGACCTACTGCTGAGGTAGTGCTCTGAACCAGGTCATCCAGCTGGCAACCTACTTTGGGCATGTGGAGCTCCTCTAAACCCCAAATTGACTTCAAATTTGGGTTCTTAAAAAGCAAATCCATGCTTTGACTTCCATGGAGAAAGCTAGGCTATTGGGCCTGTGGCAGGGCAGGTTTGTCCCATCAGGACAGGGCACACAGGTGGCAGGCTATGTCTGTCCTTTCCATATAGGCAGGTTCCAGGGACATCTGCAAATGCAAAGGCATTGGGATTTTGCACTTTGTACCAAGCCTAATGCACTGTCCCTGTGAGACCCACAGCCTTAAAGCCTGAGCAGAGGATGCTGCAAAAACCTCCCCAAGGGTGTCTGGTGATAAACCCGTCTGTCTTGTTGTACCCTTGCAAAACTAGAGTGAGAACCTAAGCAGCTCCCTGGCAGGTAGCCTTGCCACTTGCTGTAGCCTGATGTCCTCTGTTCTGCTTCATTGGTGGGCAAAAACAATAAAATAAATAAAACTAAAAAGTTGCATTGGCATTGAAGAGCAAGAAGAGGTTTGGTGAGGGGGAAACCTCTCCCCTCCTTGCCAGTCACTTGTCAGCTCTGGGGTGCCTGGCAGAGCAGCTTCTGAGTGATGGGGCGTTGTGGGTGTTGGGCTCGGGGCAGCTGGAGTTAAATTTCTCAGTGGCTGACACCTGACAAGCATGATAAATTGCGGCACACCATGGCTGCCGGCATGACAAACGGTTCGCTTCCCTCCTTTTAAGCTTTGGGAAAACTTTGTAATTATTTTCCAGTACTTTGCAAATGAGGGTTTCTCCATCAGGCAGTCAGCATAGTTTAGGGGACGGGGAGGGGGTGGGTATTTATTTATTTACTTATGTTTTTAGGCAAGTTGGGGGTTGATGAGGGTTGTAGTTAGGGTTTCTGTAGTGTCCTCCTGCTAACTTGGATGAGGTCCCAGGGAGGGCTCTGGCGAAACTCATCACTTTGGGGTTGGGGGCTAATTAAAGCGCATGGTGTTCCAGGCTTGGAGTTGCTGTCACCCTTGGCCAAGTGTCTCTGCAGAAGTGACTCCCAGACTTTCTTCTTGCTAGTGGAGTTTGGCTCCGTTTTTTCATTTTTAATAATGCAGTACCATAACACTTCTTTTTCTCCTCAAAGCATTTAAAAAGGAGGGAGTGCGTGGGGGAACAGTAGAAGCTCAGCCACAAGAACTAGATAATGAGCATGGATCTCGGCTGATAATTTGTTTGCCTAACACAAAAAGCGTATTTGCTGCTGTAACTGAAGGCATCGCTAGTTGCAGTAATGCCTCAGACTCCATCTGACTAGGTAGTATGTCAGACATAGCACAGAAAGTCTCTCTCCCACCTCCAGTCCTCAGTGTCCGTGCTGCAAAGCCATACATGCATGCTTTCCCCTTCACACTCCCGGGTTCAGTCGGATTGGCCTCTCCCTGCACAGTTTAACACGTGCATGAGGCTTTGCAGGATTAGGGTTTAGGCAGTGCAAGACCTCGTGGGCAAATGCCTTGGTGCTGGGCTGACATTCTAGTGCTGCTATGCTGTTCTGGCTGAGGAGCATTGCTGTCTGTCTTTAAAGAAGATGAGAGATGCCCCAAGCTGCAGTAATTTTTTTTTCCCCCCTCTCCCCTNCTGAAGCGATGGCAGAGCTCCACCTGGTAACCTGACAGGTTGTCTCTTCTGTTTTGTTGAAGAAAATCCCAGATCTGAGCAGCGAGGGTTGGTTAAGCAGACAGAAGAATCTCCTAGACGTTGATGAGAAAGTGGGGACGCCGCAAGGACTCTGGACTGGTAGAGAGGTAAGAGATGAGTTAAAACACTTGCTCACCTGATTTGTCCTTAGTTGGTGTGCTCTGGGCAACTTGGCTGTGGTGGGGCTGCAGGACATGTGTCTTTTGGCTAGGATGGCATTTTTAAAGTGTGGCAAAAGCCTGCTGCTGACACTGGTTTGCCAGCAGCCCTGTGGCTGCTGTGCAAGGAGGGCGGATTCTGGAAGTGGTTTTTTAGGTTGTAGAGGGCCAGATTTGAGTGAGCAGCTTGGAGAACACACGAGAGGTTTGTCTGTAGAATGCCCTCCCGCTTGAAAGCCCTTAGGGCAACTTGGGAATGCATGGTCTCACTGGGGTAGCAGAGGTCCAGTGGTGGCTGAACCAGTCTGGAGCAGGTAAGTATCACCCAGCCCAGATTTGTGGTGGGAGGTGAGGTGCTACCTCTCACAGACAAGAACAAGTTCAAGCTCTCAGTTCTTTCCACTTTCCTGCACCGGAGGCTGCAGCATTACAGACATGATGAACTTTCCTGGGCTCTGCTCTGCTGAACAGGGCTGCATCTCCTTAGGAGATCACCACCATCACCAGCCATGGTCAAAAGGTTGCCCCACCTCTGAGACCTGTTGCATATGTGCTTTATGTGGGGCTGTGATAAGACAGCATTGCTTGAGGTGAGGTTTGGGGTCATCTTCTCCAAGCTGTGGGGGTTCTGGGGATGGGCATGTGGATGGAACTGCCCCACTTGGTGGCACAGACCCTTACAAGGCTGTGCTGGGGAAGTTGATGCTTGCTAGTGCTTGAGAAATTAAAATGATGAATTAAAATTTAACAGGTCTCTAAACGCCAGGCAAGGACATCTTAAGTGGGAATTGTCACCGTTTGACTAGCGCAGCCTCCCACTTAGCTGAAACTGCATGGCTTTAATTATGTTGATCTTGGAAAAGCAATAGCTTACACCAAAGAGAAGAAAACATTGGCCAAAACAGCATGAAGTCTCCAGAATTTCCCCTGCCCACTCCCCCCACATCATGCTTCCGAGGGGTGCTTTTTGCAGCCTCTTTCACAGTGGATTGTCAGAGTCCTGTATCTTCCTAGCCACAAGCAAGAACAGAAGAGCTCCCTACGTGCCAGGCTGAATGCAAGCTCTGAAGTTACAAGCTCAAGGTTAAAAGAATTGTGGGGGTAAGCAGCACCTGATGGAGCCACAGTTAGGTGGGGGCTGTGGTGTGGGTGTGCAGAGATGCTCTGTAGAAGCGAAGCTCTGCACTTGACATTGCTCGGTGGTGGCATCTGTACAGTGGCGTAGGAGAAGGACCCCATCCCTCCTCGTCCTCTGCGTGGCCTGGATTACCCACGGGACTCCTCACAGCTCTGCAAATAGAGCAGCTCAAGGAGGGTATGTCGCTAATAATACCAATTACTGTTACATGCGGGCTACAAGGTACACTGGCAGTAATGGAATCCGGGGGGATGAAATGAAAGCGGTATAATATGGTGAGATAAATTAGCATTGTAAAATTAGCCATGGGTCTAGTCAGGGATCTGACAAATGTGTCGCAGCTTTGGTACAAGCTTTGAGCGCTGCTGAATTGGATTTAGTGGCCCAGAGCAAAGCATATGGGAGCAAGGGAAAAGAGAGTTTATGAGGGGTCTCCGTACACACATGCTAACGGTTAACGCTGCTTGTTTCTTCCTTGGCTTTGCTGAATGATACCTCCCCTGGTACCCACTTGTATGCAGCAGTGGAGGAATAAAAGCCCAGCCCCACTGATGTGCTGTTGGAGCAGCTCTAGCCTGGCAGAGAGATTGGAAGGGGACTGGAGAAGCAGCAGCAGGCTGGTACTCCTGCCAGCCTGGGTGCCTCCGCTCCCCTGAGTCATGACCATGGACTTCCTCAGCCAAGTTTGCTCCCAAAGAGAGCATCAATGGGGTTCGAGTGGGTGGTGTGGCAAGCGCTTGCACGTGCTTTTTAGCCTTATAGGGAGGGTAGAAAGCTGTTTTCTGTTTCCTTGTTAAAGACTGACCCATTTTCCCATGATTGGACTGAGCTCTGGGGTGGAAGGATGGCTGGAGCCAGGCACAGGATCATAGAATCATTTTGGTTGGAAGAGTTCTTTAAGATCATCAAGTTCAGTCGTTAACCCAGCACTTCCAAGTTACCACTAAATCATGTCCCTCAGCACGACATCTACATGTCTTTTAAATACCTGCAGGGATGGGGGCTCCACTAATTCCCTGAGCAGCCTGGGCCAGTGCTTGGACAATGCTTTCTGCTGCATCCTGCAATACGGGCGCTTTGCCTTTTCACCAGGGGTGTGCAGCCAGCTTTTTCCAGTCTAGACACACATTATCCATTCCCCTCTAAGGCAGAGGATGGGAGCCATGAGATGCTTTTTGTGCCTCATGAAGGCTGTGAAATGAACGTGGCCGGTGGGCTCCGCTTCCTGGTGGCTCATTAGGACAGGCTCCGCTGGAGGGAGGCGAGTGGTCCTGCCTGTGAGCGATGGATGGCCAGTGAGAGCCTCTTACAGATTTGTAAATGCAGTCTAATTGCACATTTAATGGCTGAAGTGTTACACAGGATCTAAGGAGAGACAAGCATGATTTAGGTCTGGTTTGATAAGACATGTCATGTGGCTCGCTGAATAGTAATTAAAAAAGGGAGAGGAAAATTATGGATACGCTTTGTGGTGCTTTGCAGTGGAGCTGCAGTGGATGTGGTGGCAAAGGGCTGGCCAGGGGGTCCGTGCAAGGCCTCTGTAAGTCATGCCATGATGGTGTAAGAGGTATGACATGTATACGGCCGACGTGTCTGCGGACTTGTCATATCCCAGGGGATGAGATTACAGAGGGAAGGGTGCTGCCCTGTGCAGTTCTGCAGCAACACCAAGTTGAGCAATGAATCCCAAGCGGTTGTCTCAGCACTGCCTGAGGCATCCTGAGAGACTCATGTGCTGAGCTGACATGGATGGAGACCTGAGGAGACAAGCTCCTGTTTTGGGGAGGTTAACCTGGACACTGCCAGAAGTCCCTGTGTCCTCTTTCTGCAAGCAAGGTACGAGGTGTGGTGGTGAAACTTTTAGGATAACTCAAAGCCCAGCTAGCCCCAGGGATAAGTTAACCTGGAAAAAACAACAGGATGGTGAACTTCAGCAGTTGAGGGAGCCCCTTTCTTTGACTTTGCTGCTGGAGTAGTAGTGATATGGGACCGTGACAAGGAGCAGGACAACGTACCCACAGTTAGAGTGCTAGCAGCAGCATAAATAGGAATACAACTTCTCGGGTTCTTGAGCAGCAATGATATATCTTGTTTCTATTGACTTTCTTAAACCTCTAAAATACATTGTAGATTGATCTACAAATCTGTGAAAAGCACCTCCTTTTTTTAAAGTCTAAAGCAATTTTCTGCCTGCTCGTTGTGGTTGGCTCTGAACAGACACATGTTGTCTTGTCCTATTTGAGGCTGGCGTGCTGCCATGGTGGTAGGAAGTTTAGTAATACTTGAGCTGGATCGATTCAAGCCCATTATCTGTGCTGCCTGGGACTCAGCGATGAAGGGGAAAAAATACTCTCCCGAAACGCATCAAAGCGCTGTGATAAGGACACGCGGTTGAGCTCTATTTATAGATGGACAGATGTCTTGCCAAAGCTCTGCTGCTGTCACTTGGTTATGTATGCTGGTTTTGAGTGTTTAGCAGTGTTTGGGTCTGAAGAAATCTGTTCTACCTTCTGGTTTAGGTGTGTCCCCTCCAGGTACAGCATATAGTGGTACTGTGTCTGAATGGGCTTTGTCCTTTCCCCAGGTAGGGACTTGTCCTTTTATATGGGAAGAATGAAGTGGAAAGATGTCTTGCAGGTGCTCTTTGAGCCAGCAACCAAGATAAGGTTTGACCAGCTATCTCTCACCTTATTCTTGCATCTTCATAGACCTACAGGGACCTCAAAATTCTCCAGAGCAGAACTGCTACCACCACTACATCAGATCAGTGTGGCTGTTTAGCTGAGTGTTCACAGCTTAAACGTGGACATCCCTCATCTCCTGGGGCTCCTGGCCCTCAGCTGTGCCACCCTCGCAGCAAAGAGGCTTTTCTTATTGTTCGCTCTAAAACTCCTAAGCAGCAACATGTGGCCAGTGCCATGTTCAGTCTCATGTGTTTTCCTCCTTCATCAAATAATGGAATCATAGAATAGCTTAGTTTGGAAGGGACCTTTAAAGGTCATCTGGTCCAATGTCCCTGCAGTGAGCAGGGACATCTCTAACTACATGCTATAGACGATGTTTGAATCAGTGCCAGACATTCAAACTGTATGTTTGGAGTAGTTCCTCAGCCCAAGCTAGCACAGGTCTTGCAGTGTACGTGCACATACATCTTCAGTGAGAGTACGGTTTTTGAGGGGATGCTGGAAAGGGTAGGGTGAAATGGGTTACCAACTCCAGGTTCAATTCCTGGCATGAGGCAGTGCCTATGCTCATATGATAGAGTTGCTCTTCATTTCCTTCCACACCTTGCTTTTTCACAACAGTCAGGAAACTGGGATGGGAGAAGGGCAAAGGGTTCATTCTGCCTAACTTTGAGTGTTGTTAAAGGTGCTATGTTGGATTCCACTCAGTTACAATCCTAAGAAACAGTGGCCTGATGTGACATTGCAGCCACAGATTTTCACAAAACGCTTGCAAAACTGTTCGGTTGGGAAGAGACCTTGCAGGTGTCAAGTACAACAGAGACCCTACACTAAGAAGGAGACTGAGATTGGATGTGGCTGCTTGGGCACGTAGCCAGCCTGCTCCTGAAAGCCCCTGCGTTTGGAAAGAGCATAGGCTGTTTGGGCCACTGTTCCAGTGCTGGTGGGCTCTCGAAGAGTGACAAGTCTCTCCTTGCATCAAGTGGGAATGTTTTGTTTCAGCTGCTTCCCACTGTCGCTCATCCCCTTGCTATGTTGCTGCAAAGAACCTGGCTCAGTCTTCTCTTGCCTAATTTATTCCAGTTAATCAACAGGTGTCTTGTCTTGGAGCTCCCAAAACGAGGAGCAATGCCTTGATGTGGTCCAAGTGCCACGTGAGCCGCTGGCTGTACCACTGCCTCCACAGCCCAGCATGTTGTTGGCCCCTTTGCTACCAGGGCAGGCAGCTCACTCGTGTGGGGCTCACTGCTTGCCAGGACCCATGCTGGCATAGAGTGGGTGTCCTTGTGCTCAAGAGACGTGCTCTACATGAAGCAGGAGGGAAGGAGTTGTCCTTGGGCAGGTTTGGGCACCAAGACCTGACTTGCTTTTTGGTTTTTGTTATTTTTTAGCACATCCTCTGGATCGGGTGAGGGATAGTTGCATGATAGATTCTGGCTGTGTGCCGTTCCCAAGCCTGGGAGAGAGGAGATTTCTCCTCCCCAGGGTGTTCATAATGTGTTCGCCTGCATGGCTCCTGCAGAGCGCTCTGAGCATCCCTTGCTCTCCGCTTGGTTTTAGTCTGTCTCTAGAGTGCTGCTTAGCTTTGCTCATATATTCCTCTGATGAGTGGGCAAGACAGGAAGCAAATACCTTTGTTACAAAACCACATATGGGCTTTCAACGGGTGATGACACTTCCCCACGCTATCTGTCTAGTGAATGCACTTTCCCCCGCTTGTTTATATTCACAGGAGCGTTACTTAGCTGCTCAGGTGGGCCATAGATGTCAAGAAAGATGCCAGTGTAAGGAGGAGGCTTTAATGCAAGGCTTCCTGCTGTTCTATGTGATAGGTGGCGGATGAGACCCCAGCCCGCTGAGGACCATAGGTGTG
This sequence comes from Todus mexicanus, assembly GCA_013389965.1. NCBI lineage: Eukaryota > Metazoa > Chordata > Aves > Coraciiformes > Todidae > Todus > Todus mexicanus. The sequence continues at coordinate 56,346 of WEIS01085663.1, forward strand.
GGAGAGGGACTGTCTGCTGGGTCTGGCATGTGAGCCGTGGCTTGGGGGAAAGAAGCAGCAGAAGGGCTGGAGGTGACTTTTTACAGCTGGCCCAGGATGCTGAGCTGCAGCGTGACTGGGGTGATCATTCAGTAAATGAGGGCTTTGATGGAGGCAAGCAACGTTTTTTCAGTTAAAGGAAATAACCATCACCAAGAGGGACTTGTACTCCCTCTAAAGCCATTTCAGACGGTGTCACGTCTGCTGCAACTCTCGTGGCTCCTGGAGGACCGTGATGGTGGATGCCTGACACTCCGCACAGTAAAGCTGGAGATCGCAGGGCTACAAATGCAAATGTGGGGTGTGTTTGCCTGGGGTGGGAGCTGCCCCACTGAGTCCTGGCGTTGAGACACGGCAAAACATTGTCAGCCCAGAGGTGGCTGTATGGCTGTGAAAAACATGGACCTTCTGCATCAGATGGAAGGAGGAAGGGTGCAGACCTGCCTTCTCATGATCCCTCTTAATGCCGAAGGGAAGAGAGTGCTGGTGGGAATTGTCTGGAGGGGCCATTCAGCCACAATGGAGAGGGACAGGATCCCACATCTGGGTGGGAAGAGGAGCAAGGGCCTCAGCTACACACACGTGGATCCCCTTAGAAGGGACAGGTAGGGAAAGTGAGGTGGAGGAGTAGCTTTGTATGTTAAGGAGTGCTTTGACTGCCTTGAATTCAATGCTGGCCACACCAAGGTGGAATGCCTATGGATAAGGATAAAGGGGAAGGCAAACAAGACATATCCTGGTGCGAGTCTACTACAGGCCACCTGACCAGGATAAAGACACTGACGAGACATTCTTTCAACAACTTGGAGATGTCTCACATTCAATACTCCTTGTTCTCATGGGAGACTTCAATTTACCAGATGTGTGCTGGAAGTACAACACAGCAGTGAGGGGGCAGTCCTGGAGGCTCCTAGAATGTGCGAACGACAACTTCCTATTACAGCTGGTAACTGAACCTACTAGGGGTAGTGCCCCACTAGACCTACTGTTCACGAACAGGGAAGGACTGGTGGAAGATGTAGTGGTCGGATGTCGTCTATGGCACAGCAAATGTGATATGATCGAGTTCTCAATGCGTGGTGAAGTTAGGAGGGTTGTCAGCAAAACCTCTACCTTCGACTTCCAGAGGTTTGACTTTAGTCTATTCAGGATGCCGATTCAGAGAGTCCCTTGGGAAGCAGCCCTCAAAAACAGAGGGACACGGGAAGGCTGGACTTACTTTACGGATGAAATTATGAAAGCACAGGAGCAGGCTATCGCTATGTGCTGAAAAATGAGCAGGCAGGGAAGAAGACTGGCCTGGTTGAACAGGGAGCTGTTGCAAGAACTCAGGGGAAAAAAAAGAGTGTATAAACTTTGGAAAGAGGGACAGGTGAATCAGAAAGTGTTTAAGGATATTGTAAGATCATGTAGAAAGAGAATTAGAAATGCAAAAGCTCAGTGAGAACTTAATCTGGCCAAATCTGTCAGGGACAATAAGAAGTGCTTTTATAAATACATTAATGAGAAGAGGAGTGCCAGAGAAAATCTTCATCCCTTATTGGACAAAGGGGGGAACATAGTAACAGATTACAAGGGAAAAGCTGAGGTACTCAACACCTTATTTGCCTCAGTCTTTAACAAAAAGATTGACTAACCTCAGGACAACTGGGCTCCTGAGTTGATAGACAGGGATAGGGAGCAAAGCATCCCTCCTGTAATCCAGGAGGAAGTAGTTAAGGACTTGCTGTGCCACATAGATCCTAACAAATCAATGGGATGGAATTCATTCTAGGGTGCTTAGGGAGCTGGCACAAGAACTGGCTAAGCCACTCTCCATCCTTTATCACTGGTCCTGGCTAACTGGGGAGGTCCCAGATGACTGGAGGTATTAGGGGATATGGTTTAGGGATGAACTTTGCAGAATAGAGTTAACAGCTGGACTCGATGATCCCAAGAGTCTTTTCCAACCTCAAACATTCTATGATTCTCTGAAAAGACTGGATGTGGCATCTAGTGGCAGGGTTTAGCTGATGTCATGGTGTTAGGTCATAGGCTGGACTCAATGATCTCAGAGGTCTTTTCCAGCCTCAATAATTCTGTGATTCTGTCATGGTGCTCCCAGGGTCATGTTGTGCTCACCGCTGGGGAGCCTGTTCATAGGGGAGGGAGACTGCAGCATTGATGACATTCCTTAGCCATGTATATTGTATTATTTTTCCTTTTAGGATGACTCTTTTTAACCTCTGGATAGCTCTAGGAAGCCTCCACTGAGGCCCCATGTCTCTAGGGCAATTTACAGCGCACACCAGCCCCTCAGCATTCGTTACACCCCCTAACGAGGACAGCTCAGTGCTACCCTTCAGTAAGATCACATATTACAGGCTTTTTTCTTCTTCTTCTTGCCCTAAGTCGTTGCACTTTACATTGAAAAGGAGGGGCACGCACGTAGGGGCCAGCACAATTTATGGATCAGAGATTTATATGCTGCTGTGATGCTGTATTTTTTACCCACAGTGACAATTTATTGCCACAAATTACCAAACAGGCAAGGTTACGCGAGTAACAGCAGGCAGAGCTGTAAAGGACAGGAACAAACAGCAGCAGGAAAAGTACCCAGAGCAGAGGGGGAGGTCGGGCACTAGGCAGAAATAAAACAAGGTGAGGTGGGAGGTGGGATGAGCATCAGAAATCAGTGTGGGTGAAGGCTGGGACTTGGCATGCCATCTCCAGTGCACACGAGTATGCCATGAGGTCAGGAGAGCAGCTGGTGATCTGAGTTTGGATGCCATAAGCCTTGATTTTTTTCATTTGTGTTTCCTCCCCCCACAAAGTTGTTAGGTGCTTCTGCAGGCTGCATTTTACTGGTGGAATTGCAGGGTTTCGGTTGCTCAAGATTTTTCCCTGTATGGTGAGTGTTGTCAGCAGGGAGGAGCGTCCATAGAAAGTGAGACTTTATCTCCCTTCTAAGCACTGTTTGTCCCTAGCAATGTTCAGCCCATGGCCGGGATGTCTGAGGAGGTGGTGGTGCCCCTGTGCTTGTCTCTGCACCAACAATCAGTAAAACCCTGGAGCAGCACGTACCATACACAGCAGGTAAATCCAGCTCTGCAGAGGTGGGAGGCAGCAGCCTCTCATCTTGGGCTGGCTGAGGTCATCTTGTCATCCCAACCACAGCACCAGCAGAACTGGAGTTGGGGTCACGCTGGACAAATCCTGGGAGCACTGTCAGTGACTCTGCAAAAAAGTTACTTGGGGTCTTGTTTTCTTGGCTCGGTTTCCAATGCTCTGCTTATGTGCTGTAGGGGCAGTTGGATCATGTCCTAGCTTCATTTGGACATCAAGTTTGGATCTGGAGGATGAAGGATAATGGCATAAATTTTTCTGCTTCCTTGATAGAGGGGGGGAGGTGCTGGAGGGGTGGGCAATGTTCAAAAGATTGATAAGAGGTGTTCTGTCTTGCAAATGAATGCTGCATTTCCTTGCTTTATGATTGCAGGGGATTGGAATTGTCCCAGGCTTGCTCTTTGGTGGGACAGAGTGGTCGCTTACGTCCATCTATATCAGTACGTTCAATGTACATGTTGGTGTGTGTGGAAGAAGCACGGGCCGTCGGGCAGAGGGGCATCTGCTTTGCTGCCGAGCATCTGCGGCAGCCCTGCTGCGAGACGCTTCGGCTTTGGTTGAGTGACTCCGTCTGTGCCCACTCACCCAAGTTAGATCAGCTTAACTTCAAACGAATGTGAAAACTGAAAGGCTCAAGATCGGCAGAGGTATTAAGGCTGCCTTTGAGCTGGGGATGCTACTCAAAGCTGCCGAGAAGCTGTCATTCTATTGTTGTTGCAACAAAACACTGCTGAAGGAGCTGAGAGCTGCAGAGGCTCTGGAGCCACAGCCAAAATTGTATTTAACTATCAGAAATGTTCTACAGCCATGGGACTTGCTACACCAACCCTAGGGAGAGCCAACACCAATGTGACACCCTCTCCGGCAGCAAGGTGGAGGGGGTTTGGGTCGCCTTTGCACCACAAAGGACCATTGCACAAGGTGATTTGATTTGTCTGTTCCCATGCTTGTAAAAGATAATTTCCCTTGGATCTCAATGCCATAAGCCAGGTATTTAATCTTCCTTGAAGGGAGCATGTCTAACTCATGCAGGGCATCACAAACAATAGTAAGCAATCAATAGGCTAAATCCCGAGGTCTCTTACCCAGACTTTTCTGGAGTAAAGGTTGACAAAGTGCTGAATAGTTACTTGAGACTTCAGCCCCACGTTGAGGGTGGGAGGAGTGATTGACTGATTTATTGATGATGCATTTCACTATGAATCTACTCTGTCTGTTAGTCACAAATGTTCATTTGAGCATAAATCCTGCACTGCTGCAAGCAGATAGCTTCTCCTACAGCGTAGCTGGGCAAAAAGATTTCAGATTAATGGCTTATTCGGTGAAAAATAGTTTTGGATGAACAAGAATAGCTTGTGTTTCTGTGTTGTGCTTGGCAAAGAGCCTCAGCAGAAGAAAGTGAAAGCCCACTTGTGAAAAAGATCAAGTACTTGGTTTTGACATGATGTTTAGATCTTCTTTCAAACTGGTTTTACATTTTCCTCCCAAATCAAAAAGCCGGCCGAGTTTCAGAAGATCCCTCTGAAACACTTCTTCCTTGCCCTCTGTGCCTGGCTTCTGCAGCGAAGCAGCAAAATGTGACACTTCTTAAATCTGGCAGTGACTCGCTGCAAACCCGTACTTCATTTATTTTTAGTTTACCCAGCCGTGTGAAGGCTCAGGCACTGGTGGGCGTTTGTTCAGTGCTGCTATGCCGGGGGCTGGGATGTGTAAGGCGGTGGAGGGGCAGCTCTTGCACCTCTGGGTTTGCTCCTGTGCAGGATAAGCAGGGTGCTTCCGCTTATCCTGCGTCACTAGACCCGTGGGAGGGTTGGGACGGGACGGCAGCCAACAACACCTCATCCTCTGCGCATGGGGGGCAAAGCATTAGCTGTTTCTGGAGCAAAAGTGTGTGCAAGCCCTTTGAAGATGTTCTGTGGAGTAACTGCCACCTCAGATCCTCAACAGCTGGAACACGGCTTGCTTGCCCCCCC
>WEIS01085668.1:9821-37902 GCA_013389965.1 Todus mexicanus
GGCAAATCAGACGCAAGTCTGCCTGAAGGCTGGTTGTGCTTCCCACTGCTTCCGAGGGACAGCAGATCCGGCAAGTGCTGTAAAATAACTAAAACTTGTTCTTGAAATTAATAAAAGGTTTCAAATCATTGCTTTTACACAGTACCAGGATTCCTAGCTCAATAGTGTGAATTATAACGAAGTCTGACAGGTGCTAAATACTTCTTTATACTCATTTTGTTATTATTTTTCCTCTTTATTTTGGCATCTCCCTCTCAATGAAATAATTTAGAAGCAAAAAATCCAGATGATAGTTTTTAAATCCTAATAATAATAATTTTTAAAAGCAGATTATATTCTAAGCCTTTTGAAAACTCATGTTTCCATTTGGCTCCATGTTTTTAATCAGGAGTATATATTTCAAATATACAAACATACTATATAGCCTTGGAGAGGCTTGTCTGCTTGTTAGCTCAGTCAGTTTTTAAAACAATATATTTTCAGATATAAACAGTTTGCTCATATTGAAGCTTGGAGAAATTGTAGTTTTATACTTGTTCTGCCGAGTATGCTGTTTCTCATCAAGCTGTATGGAATTCCTGTTTTTAATAAATAGTGGTGTATTTTAAGCGGCGAAGCACCACTGTTTAGTATCTTTCTTTCTTATGATGGATATATCCACATTTTAAAATTCTTAAACCTCTTCTGTAAATCATAAACCCTGTACCAATTCCTGAGACTCCTGGATGGCAGAAGCTGAAAATCATAATGGCGACCCATAATGAAAATTCCCTGCATTTCATGAAACTTCTCTTTTTTTAAGATCCTGCAGGTTGTTTGACCATAATATAAATATTTGCCAGGTTTTCTGTGTTAAATATAGAGTCTTAGTCAAGTTTGAAAGCCTATCTGTTTTCCCAGCTATATAAGCCAATGAAAAAATCCGGTAAGTCTTGCTTCCCTTCAGTGATTAATTGCAGGGGTTTTGTCCATACTGACTGTTTTTCTCTGGCAGCTGTTACAGACACAGAGAGCAAGCTTCTTCCAATGGGAGAATTGAAAGGAGGTACATTTATAGGAATCTCCTCTCTTAACTTTAGTTATGTAGTACTGGTGTTTCTTCATGGTCATTTCACAATGTCGGGGTTTTAATGGGGGTTTCCTTCAGTCTGTGTCCTGAGAGCGCTGAATTTTCACTGGACGTATTTTTGAGACAGGCTGAAAGTCTGCTAAATATCTGAAATCCACTATTGTACAGGCTTGACCAAAATCCCTCGAAGCAGCATACTCAAAGGTTCATGCTTCGTTTTCCAACATCTCATACACATTTTTTCTACTTTAAGGCCCACAGCCAGTATGAATAACATCTTTTACCTTTTTTATTGTAAATGTTTAGGCTTAAAGTGATTATAACTGACAGTTAAAACCAACAGGAGCCAGTGGCCTCTTCATATACGCATTAGCTGTAATACAGGCAACATCAAAAATAAACGTTTCTAACAGCTCCTTCAATCCACCAAACCAAGCAGACAGATTTTTTAAAATTTTTAATTTTTTTTACCAGCTTTGTCCTGTGGTATAACTTTAAAATTCCTGGTCTTTTCTATGAAGAAAAAAGTGCTGTTTGAATTTTGAGTTATTTTACAGTTGACTTTTTTATCTGTATTTTGATTCATTCACTGCTTCAGAGCAGCACAAAATGGTAGAACGATTTCATTCAGCAGCGTAAGCTTTTTCATATGGAATTGTTTAAAAATAATGATGGAGTTAAAGTTGAAAGCAATATAACTTTAACATTTGGTAAAATTGATCAATCTTCTCATCATATCCAGTCACAAAAAAATTCTGTGAAGTATCATATACAATAATTAATTTGGGGTTATCATTTGACGATGAGTGGGAGTTTTTGTGGTTTGTACTGTTGAAAAAACTGATTGAAATTAAGAAACACTCGCTGGCAAAAGGAGCAGCACGTTCATGTGATACTGTGGAAATAAACACACTGGTTACTTAAGTGTAGTTAAGTGACAGTTAGCACGTTTTGGCTGCCGCATACTGCAAAAGAAATAATTGGGTACGAGGAGGTAATTTAAAATGAGGAATACTCAGGAGTCCACAGACACAAAGCAAAGTTGTAGAAGTGGTGGTGCCAGAGCTGTTAGCTCGCCCTCCTTTTGCAGCCACCCAGGTTCCTGTGCCAGCACGACTTGAAGCTGTGCAGCAAGAATCTGCATAAAGGCACAGCTGGCCAGACCAGGTGATGGTTCAGGAAGTGTCTCTGCTGACTTTGCTCAAACACACTCACTTAAAGACCACAGAGCTTCAAAATGAAGATTTTGGGCATGGATTCCAGGCAGAGGAAAAGGAAAGTAATGCTATAAATTGTTGTGCAATGTAGCCCCACCCAAAACACACTTAAAGCTCTAGTAGTTTTTCTACATTTTTTATTCTTCACAGAGTATGTGTTAGGGTCATTATGAATGTTACAAACCACCACCCGAATGGTTGTGGGTTTACTTTTGCAGCAGGTAAGTGGCATCAAATAATAACTTTAATGATCTTTTTAATTTGCTTCAGCTTGTCTTTCAAATGTTACTGCATGTATTTTGAGAGAATCCTGTGCCAGTGACCTTCTGAAGCGCTGTCGCGGCCGCTTTTGTGGCACAGTTTCTGTAAGGATTGGTAGGAGTGCAGTTGGCTACCACAGTGTTAAACAGACACACGTTTTTGGAACCTGTACAATAAACTCAGAGATGTTTGTCTCCAGCTGACCCTCTATGAATGGCTGATAGATAACGTGCAGAATTGTAGCGGTGGTGACTGATGGTAAGGGAGGCATTTGTGTAATAGCACAGGTACTGGAAAATAGGCCCAGCTACGTTGCTTTTGTTCTTACTCTGTCTTACCTAAAGATCTGACTGCTTCTTTCGAAGATCTGTGAAGTAATTATGCAGTCTAGTGTGGTGTTTGTACAGCTCAGGTATCACTGAAATAGAACCAGGACATTTATCCTTGAGGTAGTAGCAGAGGAGCTGTACTTAAAGGCTTTTTCAGTAACATCGAACATTCACAGACTGTAAATAGAAATAACTTGGAAAGAAATGGCACCTGTAAATGCTAATTTTGGATAAGATCATTCCTTGTACGTGTAACTGATAAAAAGCAGAAGCGAGTTGTCTGAGCAGCTGCTTTCTAAAGGTAAAGAGTGAGCAGACAGTGATGGAAGCAGATGAGTGCTAGTAGAGTAATTTGTGTTCAACCCAAATACTGTCCTGTTGTGTTTGTCTGGGCTCAGGGTTGCAAGAAGCCCTCTCAAAGGCAGTGCAGAAATACTTCACAGCCTGACTGCTACAATAATGTTCTAAGCCTCCTAAATCTTCTTCACCTGCAGCACGTCAGGCTTCTCACAGTGGTTGCGTCCTCTCTGTCCCCAGCTGGTTGCTAGGCAGGCCGTCCCCGGGAGCCGGGGCATGACAGCAGGTGATGCTATCAGAAAGGCCTGGTTCTTGGCCCTGCTGTATAAAGCAACCAGACATTGCTCATGTTTTTAGTGCCCGCTCGTGCTGCCTTACAGAAGAACTGTATTTACGAGAAAAGGTGTAGATACTAGCTTCCAAATTCGATACTGTAACTGCAAAGATGGTGTTTCACTTAACTGTTGTCCTTTCTCAGAATATTTAAGCTGTGTTTGAAGTTAGCCTGGTAGGAGGGCCTTCTTTGGGACATGGAAAATGCACGTTCATTATCCTGCTCTGCCCGTTTCTCTCTCTTTGGTCTGAGGAAGCAATGATGTGCTGTTACAACTAGAAATTCTCACTCATAGGCATCGATTTGGGGTGAAGTGGTGCTTTCTTATCTGCTTTTTTGCTTCACTAGAAAAAGTGAAAGTGACAGAACAAGATGATGATCACCAAAACTGGGTAGTTGCTGAATTCATGGTTTAATTGCTCTATCGAAGACAAGTGTCTGTGTCATAAAAAGCAGGATTAGTCAACCTACCTAGGATCAGTGTTGGAAACCTCCCCGGAGCAGAGCAATGTGTGATGCAGATCCTGAAAAATCATTTAGAGCCGTTCTAGTGAAGGAAAAGCTCGTTGCTGATTCTGGTCAAAAGGAGTATTGTCAGCCCTCTGATTGTCCAGTCTTTTCTGTGTTAAACTGAGGTCTTCAAAATTAGAATGTTTTAGAAAGTGGTTCTTGTTTCCACTACTTTCCCGTTTCCATTGTTTTTGGTTGTTATAAAAGGGAAAGATACCCTCATGCAGTTTGCCCTTTTATAGCATTTTCTCATATCACCTGCCATATTTTCCGTTAATTATAGAACTAATGAGAGATGTGAGAATAGAAAGGGTATCTTGAGTTATCTGCCGGCCTAGATAATGCAAAGCTTTTTATATTATTTTATATGCATTCCCAAAAGATACCAGAGAAACCTAGTTTCCATTTGCACAAGCTGTGTTTCTTTGTCTCAAGCATTTCATACTTAATCATGCTTTGCTACCGTCCAGTCTCCCGTAATAACATCTGACTAAAGTAAGAAGTAGTGTGTTTTGTTAACTGCTCAACCACTTCATTCTTAAATTCCCGAAGAACTATTTGATTTAAGATCATCTGGTCCTAGTAACTTACTTTGCTACTTAGGTAGGCAGTTTGTTCCAGTGCCTGCAGCCTGTCACTGAGGTGGTGAAAGGCTCCAGGGAGTTCTACCACCTCTGCTGGCTGCTATTGCAAGAAGGAAAGATGGGTGTAGGCTACTGACCTGAGACAGAGCTTGTGTGGAGCCCCTAAAGTGCCCCCAGGCTTCCATCTTCAAAGTTGTCAAATTGCTGCGTGGTCTCACTGGTATTGTGAACCCGTTTTGAGAGCAAAGGCACCAGTACGTGGAGAAAGAAATTTAAAGATACAGCTGCACTGCAGTTAAGGGAGGCAGGAGAGAGTGCTCAGATTATTGGGAGTATTTTCTGGAAATGTTACGCGGTTTTGACACATTAGACGTCAGGTTTTTTCCTTTTTAATAGTTTGCTGGGTTTCTGGCATTTGGCTTACTGCATCCTGGGCAAACGTTCTCACCAAGTGCTGCTCTTCTCCTTAGACGGCTTAATGTTTCTTTGACAGATCTTGGAACATATTTGACAATACACGTCAGGACCTCACAGGACTAGCAGCAGTTCTTCAGTCTACGGATCTGGTTGGAGTCTTGCATATGCTGTACTGTGTTCTTTTCCACGGGACAATTTCAGATCCAAACACAGCAAGTCCCAAAGACAGCTATGCAGCGAACACAATCCAGGTTGCCATTCAGAGTTTACGTTTCTTCAATAGTTTTGCTGTTCTTGATCTGCCTGCCTTTCAGGTAACAGATGTTTTATAACTTTTGCTTAGTGTGAAAAATGTTAATTATTACCTGTACTTCTGGACTAGGTTTTGTCTTTAAGATCTTAATTATTGAAGGAACTTTCATGTTTAAATGTTTAGATTTTCTTCATACCTAACTCTGTAACTGTTGTCTTTTCCACTGTATAGCTATGGCAAATGAATTTAACCAGGAAGTGAAAATTTAGAATATGTGAAATGCTGAATCCAACCCATTATTACTTCTATTCAAAAAACCTCACCTTTAGCATTGTACTTTTTATATTTAATAAGCCCCCAGAATGTAAAAACCCCGTCTTGGTCAAAACCACAAAGCAACAGTTTTTCTAATGTAAAAGGACTTGCTTATGTGATAACCAAAATTTATATTTGTTAGTGCTTTCAGTGGCCACTTGCTTTAAGATCATACAACTGAAACTGAAAATCACTTTTTAAATCCAAGTAAAATTTTAGTGACCCAAAACTGGAAATTTAACTTTTCATAATTCTTGTTCATGGAAAAAGAATCCAAAAAGATCATATTTTGAGTCTTGTGAAAGGTGAGTCTTTTCTCACCTTCTTTGAACATATTTCTAGGGTAAGCGAATCATTTTGCCATACAGAGAAAATGCAAACGCTAGTATGTTTCTCAGATAAATTGGCAAAGCTGCTGTGTTGTTAATATAAAACACCTGTCAAAAATCATTGCTTTGTAAAACACGTTTAGCAGCATCAGTCTTACACAATTCATCAGAACAGGTTTCTGTTTCACTTAATATAAAATTAGTGTACAAGTTGTACCACACACTCCATCTGATATGCATTAAACTCAGCAAGTGTTGCGTGAGTCAAGAATTTAGTGTAAGTCTCCTTCAGTTTGTGTTTCTTGACATTGATATTTAGTATATTTAGTATCTCTAATACGAAGCAACAAGCAAATAGCGACGTTCATCTGTATAGATGCAGTTGCAGGATCCAGTGCAGTCAGCTGGGTTTTTCTGCAGGGCACAAAAACACTGTATTTATTGGAGTTGAATGTAAAACAACTCTTTACACACACCATCAGCTCCCATTTCTTTCTGTAAATGAAGATCTATGAAAGTAGTTGTCTTCCACAGCTTGTTTGGTACCTTTTTTTTTGAGACTGGATGTTTGTTTGTTGCTGTAGGTATATCCTGAGGAGTAAAACTTGAACTGAGATAGTTACAACTTGTAGGGGAGCTATAGCAAATCACGCTGGCTGAACGGCTGCTCCCAGCATCTGGAGAAACCGCTATTGATTTTTAAAATACAAGCTTCTCCTTACGCTGTATTTATCCCTCTACCAACTACCATTATATATGAGCGTTTATAACAAACCATCAGCGTTAATTCCCCAGTCCCATTGTCTGCATTAGTTTGTTCTATGTTAAATGGTGCGAGATAGTAATTATTGCCTAGAGGGTGGTAGAAAAGTACCTGGTGGGAATTCTTTTATTCAGTTCACCGATGCAGGGCTCCACTCAGGAAGCATCCGCTTGGCTGTCTGGCTGAATTGTAGGCATTAATATTGTTAGCGATGGAGAGACACACTTGAGCAGTCTCAGCAGCTATCCCTTTTAGGGGATTCATGTCATTTGTTTCTGTAACGGTAAGAACTCAACATACACCTGAGGCAGTTTGCTGTGTGCGCTGACCTTGTGGGCTGGAGTGGGCTAGCAGGCAGCAGTGGGGAAAAAACATAGTTTATGTACTGTGTGATTATTATCTCTAAGGAATAGTTGTATCACATAATAGTAGGACTATAGAATAGGGGGGTTTGATTAACAGAAGAGGTCTGGTATTCTAGAGTTTGTATTAGCAGAGATGGCTCATGGGTATATATTTCATTTAATTTGACAGTCTGAACAATTGAAAGATGGTAGTGAGAAACAACGCAGGATCCTGAGCTGATATTAATTCTGGCTAAAAAGGAAGCATAGTTTCCTTGAAAAATTAGTTCAACTTTTATACACAAACTCAGGTGCCCTTTGACCTGTTGTTATCAGGGAAGGTTAAACCCAGAGTGCCAGGTCACAGCATGCATGGGCAGCACTAATTAAATAAGGGTGGACCTAAGAACACGGCATTTGCACGATGTAAAGCAGTAAAAAGTGGCTGTATGATGTGTTAAATTTTGAAAAGATACTAGCTTATCAGGATGCTTGAGGTTCAAGATAGAAAGTATTTGCAGCTGAATCTGGTTTAATTGTCAAGGATTCTACTTTTGATGGGTAAGTTTGGAGTATGCTAAACCTAAACTACACTACAGACTGGGATTTATGTATATGTACTCAAGACAGGCTACAAGGTACAAAATGAAGCAAACTCCAATGAAAGATTTTCTCACAGGCCTGCATCGCTGTTTCATTAGAGTTAGGAGACTGTCATGCTCATTCCTTGTGCTTTAGTTTTCCCCTTTGACCTTGTGTCGTTCTGTCTGTTTGACATGTTTATTAAATAGAGGCTGTAGGCTGTGCAGATAAAATCTGATTCTGAATCTCCACATTACAGCAATTTGCCTACTTTTAAAATGCATCCCAAGAAGCTTTGCAGCTGAGTGTTCTCTCCCCTTGGATGTTTCTAACTTTTTAAATGTTTGAACAGTCATCATTTGTTATTAATCTTTGTATTCCATTCAGAGCGCGAGTTATTAATGAGAAATGCATTTTGCTCTTTTGCAGAAATTAACATGGTTTGGTTTCTTTTGCTTATTGCTAAGAAATATTATTAGCATTAAGTTTTCCTGGAACATGTAATGTATGTCAAATTAAATGGTCGGACTAATGCTACCCTGAATGTCAACTAAGCATACTCTTTTCCTGTACCCCTTCGAAATTTTAATTTATTCTTATTTTTGTGGCTTTTAGTGTTATAGTCCAGTTGTAAATGGTAAGTTACTGAAGGAAGAGAGCTGATTCTATCCTCCTCCAAAGTCATCGCAACAAAGAACATAGCCAGTGCTTTACCAAAAAAATAAAAGGGTGCAACTGATGTATATGTAATTCACACAATTTCTAGAACATACTACTAGACTGTAATTTCTGTTTCTTGGCCTTTTTTTTCAGTCTATTGTGGGTGCTGAAGGACTGTCCCTTGCATTCCGGCATATTGTCAGCTCTCTGCTGTGGTACTGCTCCCAGCATACCTGTGAAGGATTGCTACACGAAGTCATTATTTGTGTGGGCTATTTCACTGTAAACAACACCGATAATCAGGTAAGGCAAATGGAAAATGGGATCAAAAGTTATCAGCAGTGCATTTAGTCACAGATCCCTCAAGAAAACTAATCCCCTCAGTGTTGTTTTTGAAGCACTTGGGATTCCTGTGACCACAAATATACGCATGTGCGAAAGAGAAGCTGAAGTAGCTCCTTGACACAAAACCCACTCATTTTGTGCGGCCGTAAGCAAACTCCGCGTTCTTATACAGACAGCGATGCTGACATTGCATTGACCTTAACTAACTTTACTCACTGTCAGGATAACACTTAGCAATTGATATTTTTAATTCCAAGTTAACTTCGTGTCAGCTTGTTCAGGTGGCGGTGGTACCCAAGTTAAACCCTTTTAAAGCCGACTAAGCTAGTCTGCCGTGAAGACATGTCCTCAGATGCCAATTCAGCCATCTCCCTGGTAGCCAGAGTGCTCATTTAAGTTCAAGCCATGCTTTTCCTTGAATCTTTTTAGTAGTAAACCAAGTACTCTGTCAAACAAGGAGTGGAAATTCCCCTTTTAGCTTCCTTGATTGTTGTCCGCTTTTGTTAGTGGACTCTCTGACCTCTCATACTAGCTTGCAGAAGAACTCAGGCACAAAACTTCAGAAATATTTCAAGTATTTCGGTCTTTAAAACCTCTGAATTTCCCTGGCTTTTATATAACATCTCAGGGTGTATTGGGCAAGGCAGAATTTGGCACTGGCTCTTCAGTTTCGAATATGTGAGCCTGACTCTGTGGTGTGGCGCCTGCATCTTTGCTGTGATTCAGCTGAATGCTGTATTTTGTGAAGTGGCTCATTTTGTTTTCTCTCCATACTTGTAACACTTGGTTCCTGGTTCTGTTCAGCTTTTGGGGAAGGAATTCAGGAGCTTAGCACCCTCAATAAAGCTGATGAGCAGAAGAAAGAAGTCGTACAACTTGTCAGCAAAGGTTTAGAGAAAAGCTGTCTGATAGCATTCTCACAGTTTTAGGTATAATTTGAACATTATAGTATCTTAAAGCTGACAGTGCTGTCAGAAGTATTACAAAATTATATAATATAACTATATAATAGTGTTTGTGCTGCTCTGGCCACAGCCCAGAGGGAGGATCCTGTAACCTTTCCACCCTATGCATTGAAATGCCACTCAGGATCTGGAGCTGACTGTGGGCAGCTCTTTTTAGTGTAGTCATTTTGAAAATCCCTGTGATATCGCTGCCATTTTCTCATTCCCACCACTACACAACAGGTCGTGCTGGCACCCAGAAGTGCCGGCAAACAATGTTGGCTTTCCTCTGCCGTTTACAAATTTCTTTTCTGACACACAAGTATAAACAGACGTGATTTATTGCACGAAGGCCTTGCAACCATAAACGTGCCGTGCGTAGCGCAGAAGAGGGATTTCCTGGCAGCAGTGTCAGTTGGAGCGGTCTGTAGCGCATGTCGCCGCAACATTCGCACCCTGGGGCGAAGGTCCGACTGTGGACCGTGGTGAGTAGGCTCTGTGCCATGGCAGCAGCTGGTGCTGGTGGCTGCCAGCAGGCAGGCAGGAGGCTAAGTATGTGCAAAATGCGTTTGTCTGTGGGCATGCTTCCCAGCTGGTGATTTTGTAGTGTCTTGGAGTGCTCAGCACATGAGCTTGGGGCTGGGGTCATGTGGCATCACTAATCTACCCCTGGACCGAGTTCATTTTCAAGAGTAAAAGGTAGCTTCTGCAGCTCGGAGAGTCAAGGGTAGGTCTTCGGTTAAACGACTGCAGTATGTTCATACTTTTCATACACTAAAAGTAGGTTTTTGTGGTGATTTGCTTTGGTGGTGCTATCTCAGGGAATGTCATGCTGTGCTTAACTGTTTATGCACTTTCTGATATTCCTGGTTAGCAAGTTTTTAACTGAGAAGTGGCATTCTGGTTTGGTTTTTTTGTTTAAAAAAAAAAAATTGGAAAATCTGAAGCATTCCTTGCGCAGGTACTTGTAAAATGTGGAAAAAGTTGGGTATTTTTAGTAAAACGAAGTCTTTCTATTCATTCGGTTATGGTTTATTTTTTTATTATGTTATGAGCTGCCTTTTTTTTTTTTCATTGTTGATAGTCTACGGAGTCCTCCTAAAAATAAAAAATTGGTCTCACAGTGAAAGCTTTCAAAAAGTAGGCTTGAACTCCTGGAAGGAACAGCATAATAAAAATAGATACACCAGACTCGAGCTATGAAAACAAATTTCCATAGAGCCTGACAGCTCATTCATTTAGTATTTGAACAGAACTTAAAGGAGTCAATAACTGCTGTATTTCAAAGCAGATTTACATTATTCTTGCAGTTTAATGTACAATTGGTTTGAAATGATTGTAGTTTAAGTCTTTTCATCTCTAAATGTATTCCTTGTTACAAACCTGTGTACATTTTCATTCCTTTCAACTCTCAAAAGGAAAAAGAACAAATAGTTGTTGGAGTTTTCGGTGTGCCTTTTTTGATGCCTTTGTCTATCCACATAAAGGGATAAATATCCAAAATAGCCTGGAATAAAGAAAAAAAACAACGCTTTAATTATTAAAAAAATTTTGCAGTTTCCCAGTTTGGAGAACAGAGAGATTTCTAAAAGGGAAATTTTAGAGCCTGTCAGCCTCAGCATTGACCTTCTGTAGTAGTACTGTGATTTAAGTAAGTGAATTATTACCACTGTGCAGTCAAAACAATAAAAGGGCAATTTCCTAAATATTTCACATTCATAGAGGAAAATCTTTCAAGAGCATCATATGCCAATCAGTCAATCTAATATAGGTTTGTCTGGGTTTATTACACTACGTGTAAAAGTCTTTATATTTAGTTGAGTGGCAAATTTAAAAAGAAAGTTCTTTTCTCTTGCATAGTTTCAAGATTCATATTTCACTGCAGTTTCCAGGAGCCCCAAATAAGAGGGGGCCTCACAGTGGGTCCTACACGCTCGCAGATGCAGTGGCTGGGGTCCCAGGGAGCGTTTTCACCACAGCTGGCTTCTGGTCCAGGCCTGAGTGATTCTGTCGAGGAGCAATGAGGACAATGGATTCCTAAGGAATGCATTCCTCGGTGTTTTGATAGTGCTCGCTCTGTTTATTTTAAAAAGACGATGATTTTGCTGACTCTGCCCACATATAATATATTAGTAATATTCCTTTCCTTTTTTTGTTTTGTGGTTTGGGTTGTGTTTTTTTTTCCTTTTAGCATTCATAAAGCTATTTTGGGGCAGCTGCTGTCACTGAAGAAATAAATCAGTCATGAAACAGAAAGTTTCAGAAAAGCAAAGAGTGTTTCTTTAATATTTTAAATGCTTTAACATCATTAGTCAAGCCTAAACTGCACTGTCTGTTTTGTATCGGCACATGAACTTTTGTTTACTACGGAGTTATACAGCCTGCGTTTCACGAGCCGGGGTTCTGTAATCACACCGTAGTGAGGCTCAGCTTTATTAGCCATCTGCTTTGCATGAAGTATGATCAAGGAAAATGATTCTCTTTTTTTCCCTACCATTTAATCTACTAACATAGAGAAACAGGTCCCATGATACTAATAATAGACATGTAAATCTAAACTGTGTAGTAAAAATAATGTTCAATCTTGCAATAAGCCAACCATACTATATCAGACCATAGGATTACAGTTTCTAATTAAAATGTTCCTGTTAATTAAAAAGATCCTTCTATTTCATTACATTTTTATTCCCTTTCATTGTTTGATTTAATTATTATAATGAATATAATTAGCATGTGCTGTGAACTCACTCATTTGCATATTATATTGGATAATTGAATGTGGTCATGTCATTAAATTAACATGAATGACAGACAATTTGGCTTCTTTCACATTGCTATATTGGGAATAAAAATCTTTCCATATTCATTGCAGTTAGTGAGTATTTTTCATATGAAAAGTCATCACAAATCAGATCCTCAGGCTCAGGATCTTGCCTTACAGGCTCCAAAAGAAGTTGCATTGTTCATTTGAATTACGGTGCATTTATTTAAATAAAAATAACTTTTTGTTCTTTCAGTCTTCAACATGCGTTGTATTTAGAGTGCTTCAAAAGAATCTCATTAATTTTGGGGATTTGTAGGATACAGAACTGTATACATCTAAATCATTGAACTAAACCACATTGTCACTGGATTGCAAAACAAAATCTCTGTGGAAGAGCTGGGAAAAGCACATGCAGGTTTTAAGAACTTAATTATAAAATTAGAATTTGTAGGTAGGTGTAAAAACTTCTCTTAGAATTTGTAGGTAGGTGTAAAAACTTCTCTTAGAATAACCAATGCCAGTGGAAAAACTTGGATAGACAAACCACATGTCCTTGAAGAAGAGATTTCAGTCCCCAAAGTTTGTCTTCTAGTTGCATCAGCTTAAGTAACTTATTTCTCTGTCACTCCAAACCTTTCATCCTGAGACAGTTGTGTCCATGAGATCAGTACATTGTTCTTATTGTAAACTTATAAATGGCTGAAATGTTGATGTCTAATAATCCATACGTTGAAAATGGAAGCACATGGAATAAGATCCAGTAGTATCATTCACTTTATTAGAAATATTTTCTTGCTATACGGACGTGGAAAATTTATGGCAAAAGATGTTTTAGGCATAACGGCTAGCTCCAGTTAAAGGAATAAGGAGCAGTAAGACTACAGGGTATTTGAGGAGAGGAGTTTAACCTGTTTTAAATACATAAAACATCACACAGTGATATAATGGGCATAAACACAGTGTTCAAAGAAATTAAAATACTCTAAGTTAAGCACAGTTCTAAAAGGATCATGAAATTTAAGACTCATTCCCAGCACAAAGCAAACATGGTAGATAGTCCCCAAGAAAGTCTTCATCCCGAGATTGCCTTTTCCCTTTTTTGTGAAGTTGTCTTATATTTTCTTTTCAGTATTTTTTTCACGAGGCAAGTTTTACTTCTGTTATGAAATAGCAGTACCCTTTGTCCCACAGTAAGCGTATATCACATACGTACATATGTCTATAATATATATCCTAACTGCAGTTACAAGTACTTCTGAGTTCTATAGGACATTTACAAAGTGACTTTAGATTACAAGTTACCTTCTGTAGGAAAATCCTTGTGTGCTTTTGACAGTATGAGTGCGTACTGAGTTTCGGTATGGTGCCAGCTTCCTCTAGTGTTAGCATGAAGAAAGAAAAATACTTTTAAAATGGAAAAAATGAGTATCAGAAGCCGACAGGAAAACTCAGAAGAGTGGTTATAAAAATATTATGTAAAGTTTCCGTATAGGCTGTTTACTAGAGGCCATCATTAAACTTCCATTGTTTATGTTGTTTTGGGGGCCGTGAAATGGGTGGAAGAATTTTCATCTGATAGGTGGAGTTTTTCAAAGTGCAACGCAAGAGTAAAGATGCAAGAATTGGTAGTTATTGTATAGTTGTCCGTATTTGTAAGTAGTATTATCTGAATTAACTTCATTCTGATTTGGTTAGTTTCTTTTTGGAGGAGTGATTTTTAGGAGTATGGTTTTCATGTTGATGTTGTGGATTTAGTTTTTTCAATCTTGAAAGAAAAAACCCAACCCCCAAAACAACCACAACTTTTTAAAGCTTTATAGATTTGAACGAAAAATACACCTGATAAATTTTGTGGAATAGCTGATTTTGGCAAGTGAGTAATTCATGCGAAGTTGCAGTCTTGACTACCATTTAGGAGCGCTTCAGCTTGTGAACAAGAAATCCCCTAAGGATTAAACTCACCAAGTTAGAATGGAGTAAATTAGAACAGATCGGTAATGTGTGCTTTTTCTCTGTCAGCTTTGCATACCCAGACCACATAAATTCACTGAAGTGAACCACTGTCTTCCCAAAAGATGGCATTCCTATCTTGGCGGTCAGTGAAAAGAAAGGATGCCTCTTGGGTAATTTTGTCAGACACCGTTGCTGTTACCTTCGCTTACTGGTGAACTTTTTAAAGAAAGATCTGTGGCAAAGCCAATAAAATACGGCTAAAGCACGTGGGACTGCATATTTCACGTGTCGCGTCTTAGTTGTATTTCTAACATTCTAAAATGCATCTCACCATTTTTTTTTTTTCTATTTTTCTGAGAAGGGTGTTTGGGAGGTAATTTAATATGAGCAAAGCCTTCACATGAAATCAAGTGTGTGTAGTTCCAGTTCATGATGGCTGGCTGATCCCTCTAGGAGGGGAAGAGAGAGTGTATAGGAATTAATGTGAGAAATTAATGCACTTGGCTTTGTCTTATTGTCTTATTCTTAAACTGTAAACACAAAAGAACAAACTTAGCTCCCATTGTCATAACAGCCAGTATTTACAGTCTTAAAATACCATCCGTAACTAAAGCTTAGAGATGACGAGAGAGCGCAATCAGCTACTGCTGCCTCTAGAGAGTGACATTCTAATCTTATTCCTGGGTCAGAAATAAAGTTTGGTGGTCTCAGCTTAATCCCCACCGGACCTCTGCCCACATCAGAAAGACACCACAGAGTTTGACATAATCCTGCTTAATAAGCAGTTGCTTTTCAGCTAAGACCTGGGCCTGGAACATTATCGGTTTGGCTGGTGGAGATCTGCTGGTGGAGATGGACACAGAAGCTTGCACAAAGCCTGCCTTCTCTCTGCCTCCTTCCCACCCCAACCCATCAGTCTCTCCTTTTCTTGAGAATTAAATTTCACACAGAAATGTAAAACAAAGTCTAAAGCCTGCAAATATTTAATCAGGCCTTGTGAGCTATTGTCTGTCTCGCCTCATGTGTGAGGGAACTCCCTGTACTTCTCCCATAAACTGTAAGTTTTCCGAGTCTGTGCAGACCCGCAGTGACTGTCCCAACATCGCTGGCCCCATGCAGAGAGGACGCCAGCCTGCTCTGTGTTCACAGCTTTGGGCTCGGGCAGCTGACAGTTGTTCCGAGCGCTTGGAGGCTGCTCTAAGGGTGGGAGCCTGCAAGAGGCCCAAAGAAGTCTCCCAAACTCATTTCGTTGTGTTCAGCTCAAGTAACATTTGATTGTAGCGATACTGAAACATAAAGAAGGAACAAAACACATTAAATCTTATGAAGTAAGTACTACAGAAAATCTTGCTCGTCTTCCTTTCCCCTTGGTAGTGGGTAAATTGTAGCACATTTTTCATGGCAGAAAAGTATGTTTCTTGCTCTCTGTTTGAAGCTTTTCCTCAGCCAGCTCTGTAACGTGTCCGGTGGGTGGCTCAATGTTTCACCGTTTTCAGTTGGCGATCAGATATTTTTCACAAACCTTTTACATTTATTGTAAAAGTCAAAAGACAATGTACTAGTAATAAAAATTCTAGGACTATATTGCTTCCTTGTGAGTAGGGTTCTGGAGAGTGACAAACAACGCTTGCTTTTGAAGAAGAAAATGCTCTGCGAGGCACAAGAAGATTTTATGTGTTTTAGACTGTAATATTCTATTTATTCACACCTTTGGGGATTTTGATGCAAACTAGCGATGTTTTCAAGGAAGATGGCAGAAACCTCTGCCAACAGTCTGTTTGAACTTCTGTTGACTAAGGTCCTATTTCTTCTCTAGCTGTTAAATCAAGAATTCTTCATTCAGATCAAGTAAGTTTCATCTGTATAAATGAACAGAGAACCACACACAAACAACAGCTTGGACTTACAAGTGGTACATCATCAAAGCTGAAGATGTTATCTGAGTGTGAAGATGATTCTTCAGAAATAGTGCAGGGCTCAGGCACTGGATTGCTGTTCTATCCTGGAGCCTGGGCGTGTGTTGAATTCACAAACGGCCTCAATGCACATTAGACCTGTTTCCATTCTCCTTTCATCACTTTGTAATGGAGCTGAGCTTTTACGGTATCTGTTTAATATTATTTATTTATTGCTGAATTTAATCTATATACACTTCATCTGTTTTCACTAAGGTGACTTGTTATTTGCCATTTTGGGTGCCATTTTTTCAAGAGCTTTGTGTGAAGGAACCTCTATCTAGATTTCCCACTAGCATCACTTTTGATAAACATTTTTACATCTTTACTGCATCATTGTGCGTGTATTTACCATTGTCCTATCCTAAATGCTCAGACAGCATAGGGTAATTACACAGAAACTGCTCAGACTATTTTTTTCTTTGTTACATATACACAGAGAACCACTGAATCTGTGTGTTTAAACTGTAGAGCTAGCTCTACAAGGACAATGCTCACACCGTGGTTTATAGGAAGACTAAGGTCATTCTGAACTCTGTTATCTTTTCTCTGAAAGCTTGCATGTGATGTTAAGAAAATAAACACTGGAATTTTTCAAAGAGACAAAATTCTTATTTTAAAATTTGAATGCAGCATTCTGAAACATTGTTTTTGCATGGGAATGGTGCTGCGATTCCTGATAAATATTGGGAGGAATTTAGAACATTCTTTGCTCAGAGCCTTGCCAATAGTGGAGTTTGCAAAATGGAAAGAAAAGAGCTTGACCTTAAAACAGAAGAAGAGCCTAAGTGGGTGACATATTCTGCTGATTAAATACTAGCAGTATGAGATGTGTTTATATAGAAGCAAAGAAATAATGCAGATCTAACTTTGAAGAGCAACTCTGCACTACTAATATAAGGACTTCTTTTCTTTTACAAAGTTGTAAATAACCTGACATCAAACAAAAAGATTTAACTATTTGGTAGAATACTGTACTTACAGAGATTAGATGCACCGTTCCTGTTTAGTAAAGTTGTTAGTTGTTTGTACAAATTCAAATTGACTTTTATATAAATGACAAATAGAAAAGAAACATTAATAGTTCCCATATCAACAGTGCAACTTTTCAAGATCTAAATGTTTATAATGGCCACATTCAAGTTTGGAACCATAGGTCCTGCAAGATAGTGGAAAAGGCAAAGAGTGCCCCTTAGAGAACCATTAGCTTTTTAGTCTGAGCTGTTCTAAGAAAATTGCATCTGAATGTGAAATACATTATAGCAGAAGAGTGCAGTCAAGTAAGAATACACTGTCATGCTTTGTTTCATAAAAAATAAAAGGAAATCCTATTGAGAAGGAGGTTTTTCTAGAAGGTTTCTCCAGCTTACAGTGATAGTCACTGTATGCGTTTCTAAGCGCCTGTGGAATACACCATTTCATTAGCAGTTTTTCTCTCCGAGAGCTGAGGAAGGTTTCACTTCAGAAAGTTTTAAACTTCGGCAAGTTAGGATTCAGCTCCATTTCCCTGTATTCACTCCACGTTAGCTTAATTTTGTCTCACTTATAGTTTGATGAAAGAGCTACAACTTCTAATACTTGGTCAAAATTACTGAAAATGGGCAGCCTGACTGTGAACACAACTTTGTTGTGCAGTTAATCAGGTGAGAGTGGTGCACTTAAATGACTTGTAAGGTTTTGTTCAAACCTTGGCATTAGGGGATTTTGTGGCTACAGATTCCACTTCTGTCCTTGGCAGTCTTTCTCCTTTCTCTGCTATCTTACAGCAGTAAGAAACATTTTTACCTTTCTTCTGTGGATGAAAGAAACTAATAGGCTACAGAAAACACCCGTAAGTCACCTTATCTTCGTGCTGAGGTGTTGCCAAGCAAGCATCTCTGCTACTGGGGAGACCTGGTGGCGTAGGTGCAGTTCCAGGAGCTCAGATGGCAGCTGAGAGTTGCCGTAGACGTTGTCTTTGCCTTCGTAGTTGGACATCCTTCTACCCCTACAGGTCTAATTTATGGCAGCTGTGCCCTAGCAGTGCTATTGATGCATTTTTCTGTTATTTTTCGGGTGGAAAGCACACTTGTGTATGCCTTTGGGTACAGAAGTGTTTACTGGTGACTTCAGTGCCAGCTTTGCAAAAAAGAAGCTTTTGCAAAATCATTGCCCTAATGGTAATGGGAAATTTGTGATGAATGAAATCATGGGGCAACACAACAGAATGAAAACAAGAACTCAAGTAAGTTATGGGATCTGCTGTGAAAAGTACTTTTCCTAAGTCACCCTGGGGTTGAGGGCTCTTATGTGTGCCCCGTAGGTCTCCAGGGGCCAGCACTGGCTGTGTTCCCCAGCCCTAGACTTAAAAGACCCTGGAAAAACAGACTGAAATGGATGTGGCAAATGCCTCGTGGCAAATGCACCGTCTTGTTTGATAGCTAAGGAAGTTGCTCTGACCATACCCTGTTGTGGGCTTAGGCTTGGACTTGGTAGCCTGACCACTGTCCAACTATTTGGAGAACAGCTTCTTGTCAGGCTTAAACCAACTCATTTTTAACCTGGAATTGACTAGAATGGTAAGTATTGCCATTTTAGACACATTATTAATATCTCGTAGTTTTCTAAATATATGGATAATTTCAGTAAACGGTAATAATTGATTTATAATATTGCAATTCAGTAGTCTAGCACAGCTTAGTTCATTGAGAACTGTCTTTCTGTTCTTCCTGACGAGAAAATGAATCAACCTCTTTGAAAGATAATTCCAGTGTTTTTATGGTACATACGGACAGAAATAACTGACATGAAGGATGCCTTTCCAGAGCTGCAAACGTCCCAAGTGAAACAAGAAAGCCTAAATCCATCAGTAGAACTAGACTAAATATTGCTTTAAAAATCAGCCCTTTCACTTTACAGTGTTCCTGGACTAGCCTTGTGTCATGGACAAGGAGGGAAAAAGTCCTTGATCTGAAACTGAGCTTCTTTTTTTCGTTACTTTTAATAAAATATCTGACAATACTTAGTATACGTGCGTAGAGCCATTGAAAACCAATCTGTGATCATAATATTCTTTAAATCTCTGGGAGGTTACAGGCAGTCCTAAATTCATTTAGTTTTTCTTTTTCTAAATGCTTTACGTACATAAAGTGTGTGCAGTTACAGCTTGGAAACAGAAGTTCAGTTTGTCACCACAAATGCTACTCCGTAGTTTAAAAAAATATGAAATCTTCACAAGGCAATTTAATTGAACTACTAGTTTTTGTAAAATTAATAGCATGCATCTATATTGCATGTCTAATTAGGACATAGGAATATATACATGATACGAATATATGAATTATCAGTTCACTTTGGCTAATATTTGTTCAATATTTTGCATAAAGTCGTTGCTCAATTTTCTGGCCGACATTTTAGGTTTTTCAGCGGAAATCCTGTTTATTACTTACACGGTGCTTATAAACTCAGCTACCTGATTATGAAGATACAGTTTCAAAGACTAGAGGATTCCTATTTTGATTTTCTTGTAAAAATTAACTATTGACTTAAGCTTTTACTTCTGATCTGATGTATAACTGCTTTGCCGTATCATTGCCGTGTGGTTCACAAGCTTTGGATCCAATTAATTATGAACATTTTATTACCTTGTTTTGACAAAAAAAAAAAATCATTTGTGTGCATTTAAAAGTAACTGTGCTTTTCACTCATGGTAAAAGTAACATAGAGAAAGATTAAGTGAAAGACAAATGTATGTATATCCAGTATGTAAATAGAATTAGGAGATTTTCACCAAAACATCTTTCCCTTGCTAGTTCTCATGTGAAGGTTGCCCCTGCATACGCCAGGGGTTATCTCCCTGCCCTTGCAAGCAAGGAAAGGAGTCTCTCTGAGTCTCATTCCTGCAGGATCATCAGGAAATTATTTTTGGACCCTTGGAGCTTCACAGGAAAATTAAATGAGCTGCAACATTCCCCTTGCTACCCAGAGGACAATCATACCCAAGTTACATGGGTCCGTATAGTTTATTAGTTCCGTAGCAAAGGCCTTCAGTCCTGGAAAGATCTCCTTTGCAAGATGCCAGGAGGCAGTGAGAGCAGAGGAAGGCTGCTGGAGCTGTCCTGGTGGGAATACAAGGATGAAGTGCAGAATCCCAGATGGAATACCCTTCCAGCAGTCACCTCAGGTCTGTAGCCAGATACCCTACCCGAGTGACAGGGGAAGCCTTGTGTCCCAGAAAAATGATGCATTCTCCTCACAACTTTATTACTGTTCCTTACCACAAGGAGCTTTAATTTTTTTGATTGATTGTCCTTTTTTATTGCCCATGTGCTGTGTGGCATACTGCTGGCTTTTGTCATTGCAGTCTGTTTTGAAAGGCTGACTTTTATACTGCTTCAGACTTTCACAGCTAGAAGAATTGCAGCAAATGGCCAAGGATACTGGCCCAAGTAAACTTGATGAGAAATGGATTCCATCTAGAGACTTCAGATGGGGAAAAAAAAGGGTCTAGAGAACAAGTCTTTTGAGGGGCAGCTGAGGGAACTGTGGTTGTTCAGCTTGGAGAAAAGAAGGCTTGGGGGAACCTTCTCACTTTTGACAACTCCCTGAAAGAAAGTTGGAGCCAGGTGGGGTTTGAGCTCTTCTACTGAGGGACAAGCTTGTTTCTCCCAGGGATCAGAGGAAAGGTCTCAAGTTGCACTAGGGGAGGTTTAGACTGGACATTAGGAAAAATTTCTTTCTTGCCAAAGTTTCCCAGGCCTGTCCCAGGCTGCCCAGAGCAAGCGTGGAGTCCTCATCCTTGGAGAGGTTTCAAAACCATGGAGACGTGGTGCTGAGGGACATGGGTTAGTGATGACCTGGCAGTGTCAGGTTAATGGTTGGACTTGATGATCTTTAAGGTTTCTTCCAAAGAAAATGATTCTATGAAATCATCAATCATGCTTTACTAAGTGATAAACCTCAGAAGTATCAATACAGTGGGTTGGGATGGTTATTGCACTTGCAAGTGCAGAGCGCACTTTCCAGAGAGCCACAGGGGAGTGTGGATTGCCTGGTAGAACAGAAGAAAGTGCCCGACCCTCTGGTTGTTGGAGATTAAGCAAATTAGTGGGACCTGCAGAAAGCTATGAAATGGTGGGAGTGACAGAAGATAAGTGATAGGCAACCTTGGAAGGAGCTGCTCAGTAAAAAGTTCCCACAGGTGATTGTATTCGTCACTGTGCTGGACAGTCAGCTAGTGGGGATCGGTTAGGCACAGCATCCATGGGGTAGAAAAGCTGGAAATCAGAGAGCAAGCAGGGAAAATTGTATTCTTAAATGTGACTTTGGGCAAAGGTTAAAAGTAAGCAAAATCAGATTTAGAGTGACGTACCTTCTGCAGCCTTGCTAACCATCAGCTTATACAGTGTAGAGGTTGCCTCCGCTCAGCACCGTAAAGGATTTAAGATGCTCCAGCATCTCATTTTCCGCAGACTTTTACCTTGCGAGCAGGCAATGCCATCGGCCGGGGGGTGCTTTCGGATGTGCTAACCCTGCATCACATCCCCACGCGCTGCAACGGGCTCCCCATCTGAAAGGTATCAGGGTCCTGAGTCTGGCTGGTAGCTCAAATAGAAACTCCATTAAGTCATCATGAGATAACATTTCAGAAATGTTTGCTGCATCTCCTACCTGTGTGTAGTTTGGGTCTTCAGAGGGTTATTCTAATGTTTACTGTCTTGGGGCAAAAATAAGCTAAGCTAGGCAGATGCATCTTTTTCCAAATTTAAGCTAAGTGCAGGCAAACCCAATAAAGTTATATGAATACCTATAAATTTTGAGAGTAAGCAAAATTTGTAATGAAATGCAGAAAACATTAATGGGAGTTGCCTGCTCTGGGTAAAAAAAAATAACAATGAAAATTGTAGGTTGTACTAAATTTAGAAAAAGGAAACCACAAGAAAACATTAATGGAACGTAAGCACATATCTGAAGTTAGGCAGGTGCTTAAATGCTTGGCTGTACAGAAATGTGGTGATTTAATTAGGATCTTGTTACATTTGACAGGCATATCTGACTTTCAGGCTAGAGAGAGAGCAACAAGAAAAGCTAATTCTAGGTAAGTTTGCCTGGAGTCCAGTATGTGGCACGAGGCAAAGCAAGCTTTCTGCACTGCATCTCGCTAAGAAGTTTGTAGTCTGTATCTGGTGTTAGAGCGTTTTGTAAGACAAGTATTCTAGGCCTGCAAAACTCCCTGGGATCATTATGCCAAATGACTGATTAAAAAAAAATAAAAAAGACCAAAAGGAAAAAAAATAATCAAGAAAAGTCTTTCTTCCACTCTAAAAAAAGTCATAGGCAAGGGTTTCATTTGTTTTCTTTGCTGTTCGTTTGCTAAGTCAAGTGCTGGACTTCACTTTCTCCACTGGTTGACAGTGAAACAAGGAATATGTGCTCTGCTAGAGGTTTATTTGTTTGGGGTTTTTTCCAGTAAGGGGTGACTCATGGGTTGTTGGGTTTTTTTCAGAGTACATAATGTAGTGTATCAGGTTTAGTAGCTGCATTAGTACAATGAGCTGAAATCATTAAATTGATTCCACATGTGATAAATACCAGATTAAAACGATCAGCAGCCCTTGTATATACCTTCCTATCTTTAATGTTGATAGCATCGTAGTAGTAAAAATGTTGAAAAGAAAAAGATAATGGAATAATAATTCTGTGGAATCTGTTTGAGTATCCGCACTGTGAGTTTGGCAAGAGTTAACTAATTACCCACATAAAGAAAATGAAATGAAAAATGAAAAGTCCCCAAAGTTTCTTTTCCCCTGCCTGTTACTGCTCTTGCATGTACAGTGGCCGTGAAAAAGAAATCAAGAGTTCTGCTGTTCTATCCTGGATCAGAAATACCCATTGTTGTTATTTTAGTACAGTTACAATTAATTTTAAATACTCTTCTGGTCATAGAATTTTCCACAGGAAAACATGGATGTATATAATAACCAGTCCAGTTAAATGAGAATTCAGACTATAATCGCAGAGCCCAGAGGCACCCTCTTGCTTACATGGTGGTAGCTGATAGTTAAGCTTAGAATCATCCAGATGCTTCGGTGATATTTTCCTCAAAACGGTGTCTGAATGTATGCTTAATTGTCACATATTTGTTCATCTTTTAAAAAATTCCTCGTGTCTTTAAGGGCATTGAGACATTTCTACCAGTATTTTGAAAGGTTTTCAATGGCTTCTGGCTGGCGAACTGAAAAAAATGCAAACTATTACTTTGTTGATCCTTGTTTTTAAACTAAACTGCATTATCAACTGAGAATGTGCTCTGAAGGTATTGTTAAAAGTGCTTTGAAAACTTGTAAATCCCTGTAATTTATGTTCCTGTGGTCTCAACTGCTTCTTTC
This sequence comes from Todus mexicanus, assembly GCA_013389965.1. Taxonomy (NCBI): domain Eukaryota; kingdom Metazoa; phylum Chordata; class Aves; order Coraciiformes; family Todidae; genus Todus; species Todus mexicanus. Next base: position 33,414 of record WEIS01085668.1, read on the forward strand.
TGTCCTTCTGGTTTTAATTTGAATGCAGTCTTGTCTGGGTGTGTACCTGTAAAATTGTGTTTTTCCAAGTACAATTTACAGTCATGACCCCAAGTTTTACAGTGTTCTAACCTTATAGGAGCTTCCTCCTATCCTGAGAAGCCAACTTTGGGTCAAGCAGCTCTTTCATATTATAATTGTCTAATCAAGGTTACTTGGAACGGATCCAATTTTGGCATTTTGTTAGTTTATCACAAAGTCTTTATAAGAATATCAAGTAAATGGGAGAGGTTCCTTTGCAGGAGACCAGTAATAGCATTACCTTATTTCTTCAGATGTACACAGTTGTAAGCTTAGCCTGCTTCATGACAACAGTCCCATTTATCTAAACAATTCTCCTTTTAGAGTCAATGGCACTGATAGAAACTGAGATAAGAAATGCAGATGTGAGGATCTTTCTGAGTCTCTCCTTACTGAAACTCCTTGCTGTGCAGCTTACAATCACCTTTTCTTTTTGGTGCCTGAGAATGCGTGGCAGACATCTACCGTGAAACAGAGTCCTCTCTAATTGCCAGAGAACACTCTAGTAAAGGATGGTCGAGCTTCAGCAGGGGTTTTACAGTCTTAGTGATCTCTTTCTTGAGTTGTTGTTTTTTCCCTAAAGACGTGCTTACTGTGCTTACGTGGCAGGGGTTGGAATTTTTTGTTTGGTAGCTCTAACTTTTAGTAGTCGCTTCACTATAATTCTGTCTGTTGAATGAAGGTATTAAATTATCTATATTATTTTAATCTGCAGATTAATCTCCTTCTCATTTACTTACTGTCTTTTTGAGTGGTCCAGGAAAAAGAAGATTCACGACCTTACATTCTTTGTGTTCCTCTGAAATAAAAACAATACCTGCACAGTAAACCAGAAGGGTTTTTTGACTGAATGTTGTAAGCTTTATTTTTAGCATTTATTCCTCAGCCATGGTCATTTTTGTAGCATGACTTCAACACCCTTGGTGGTTAACAGGAAGAGAAGAACAGATAGATCACGTGGTTTAATTTTGTTCTGTTTGTATTTTCAGATCATTGTACAATCTGGTCGTCACCCCACGGTGCTGCAAAAACTATGCCAGTTGCCTTTCCAGTATTTCAGTGATCCTCGTTTAATCAAAGTGCTCTTCCCTTCGCTGATAGCTGCTTGTTACAATAACCCTCAGAACAAGATCATCCTGGAGCAGGAGATGAGCTGCATTTTGCTCGCCACCTTTATTCAGGTAGCTATCACAGGAACGCAGCAGCGGTGTGCAGGGGAGCTGCGACAGTTTTTCTTGCCATTGCTGTGTGTATGGAAGTCATTTCACTGAAGTAAAACAAGTAAACAGCATTGAAGTAGTTTAAGATTCTCCGCAGCTCTTTTCAAACCACAGATGATGCCTGTACTTGAGGCATCTTATACCACTAAAAGGTTACCGAGTAGTTCAGGTTCTCGCTATCACAAGCAGAATCTTGTTTTCATTTAAGTTATTGGACATGGTGGGAAGATTTCATGTAGATCCTGCTATTGCAAGACAGTTCTTAAAAATACTATGTATTTTTTAAAAGCTACTTCACATACAGCACGTCTGAAGTTGGTATATTAATGTGTTTACATACAACTGTACAGTTGTATACTGCGTACAATAGATTTACCAAGAGAACCGAACAGAAGTGTATATATTTTTTGCAGAAAATACACAGAACGTATATTACTGGTCTAATCTTGCAATCTTTATTTTTGACAGTAAGCCACTGAGGTCATTACAAATACTGCTCTGAATAAGGATTTACAGCATTTTTGTTCCCTTTGTCTAAATTTTTATACTGTGCTTTCAGTATCAGATTTTATGCATGCCTCATGTTTTCCGTACATTTTATTGACTGTTTTCAATGAATAAATGCAGCTTTCATAAATGCTCTGCTGTTTAAAAATAATAAGCCTTTAGGAGTCTAGTAACTCTGTATCAGTCACCTGAAAATCACTGTTGTTGACACAAAAATGTTAGTCAAACTCTTTTTCCTAATACTTTACAGCTAGTCCAGGGTAGGCTACATAGATTCAGAAGGCAAGACACAGGAACTACGTATTTACTGAAAGTCTTCGTGTAACATCAAACTTCTGAGTGCAACTGCTTTCTATCCTTTTAATACTAAAAAATAATTGCATAGCAGTTAAAAAAAACTAATTTTGAACTTAATACTAAAAGAATTTACCATACAGTTATGAACTTCTGGTTAAACACGAAGCTATAATTCATCTTTTACTTTGACTTTTCTTATAGTGAAACTACAGATTTCAGTGTAGAATTTGCAGTGGCAAAAAATAATGTAAGCATTACAAGTGAAAACAGCAGGCTTAGTTTGGTTTTTTTCAGCCAAAAAACAGTAGAGTGGGGGAGAGTTTTCCCTATATGAATAGTTAAGGTTATTTACCTGTGCGGTAAGAGAGACTGACATGCAAACCCCCCAGTAGCTACAGCAAAGCGTAAGTATATTCACGAGGGTCAACATTATTAATTTCATTTCCAGTTAGAGGTATGTTCCAGATACCTAGTCCACCTACTATTCTTGCAGGCGTTTAAAGATGATGTTATTTTAAAATATGGAAGATCCTCATGTGCTGTAAAGTGTCACGTCTCCACTAACTTCGTTGTTACTTTCATACTCTACCCATTCCAAAACCTAATCCCGAATGCTGCGTATGCAGACACGTACGCAGGACGATTGCGGGAGGAACTGAGGAGGGCTCAAACACCCACACAGTCTGAAGAGACTCGCCTCCCTGCTTTTATTTCAACTCACTGCAGTTTGTCAGGCAGATCTCTCATCTGCTTCAGTGCAAGGTTTGGGAAAGGCTGGGACATGTTTCCTCGTGACTAGAAAATGAGATTCTTCCTGTGCCAGGGAATGCAAGAAGAAGTGCCGTTTACGTAAAAGTTTGGTGGCGTGTACGAATATAACACATAAATACAGTGTGTTAAATGTGTGCAGCATAAATCAAAGGAAAGGATTGCTGGATTTTACAATGACCCACGTTATACCTCCCTCCAACAGATTTATTTCTATCATCTGAAGTTTGCATCTGTTTTATTTTTGTTACTTCTGTTTCTAGATGGGATCAAATAATTGAAAAGCATTTAGGAGTATCTGTGATTTTTCTAAACCGTATCTCTTAGTCAGATAGTATCCTCTCTGCCTAGTGAGTACTCGAACAAAAGACAGGATCCTTAAAGCCCTCTCTGTGCTGGGGCGGCTGGCTGGCAACGTCCGCGTTGTTGCGAGGTTGGTCGGTGTCCTTGCTGGCTCCAGAGGATGCAGCATCTCATCTGATAGCGGCAGGGATCGCCCGGCGCCTCGGGCGCGTCGGTTCACTGCACCGCGGCTGGTTGCGTAGCTGCCGCCGTGCTGCCCAGAGCTCGGCACCTCTGGGGAAGAGCTTCACTTACGCTCCGGAGAGCAGGACCCCGGGCTCCCCCGTCGCTGAGGAGCACAGCCGAAGAAATTGGGATAATTCAAGGGGTTTTTTAAAAGTGTATTTGAAGTCAAGAGCGTGAATCTAAGCCACCATTTGTTTTAAAGAAAACAGCTATAGTAAAAGTCATGATAATAACTATTTCCTAAAAAGATACTAAAACCTTGGGTTTTTTCTGTTGTGTACTAAAATTATTTTTTTCCAAAAAAGGTATAAATAAATGTACAAAAATCTGCTATATATTAGAGACGATAACTGCTGGCAGTATTCTGTTATGATATGTAGCAAACAATTTAATTTGTGGATTTCATAAAGTATTTGTATTTTTGTGACCTGGAAGACTTAATACTATTTGAATTCCTCAGATATAAGATCTGAAAACCTGATGCCGTTTTGGGTTTTCTTTTCCCCCCTCTAGGATTTTGCACAGAGTTCAGGCCCAGCGGATAATCAGTTATCTCAGCAGAGGGGTACGTCTCTGAGGAAATTGAATGGAGTAGCAATTGGGTAACAAAATGTGCAAATGTGATGATTTACCGTGATTTACGTGTTTTGAGTCTGCATCGCGGTGAAAGAAACAAGAGTAAATTGCGGCGTGGTTTTACAGATTGGGGAGAGGCTTCCTAGCTTAGATTTTGACTTTCAACATACGTGCCTTCCAGTCTGCTGCTCACCGGACCAGGAATTCAGGCTGCTAATCTTTATTAAATGCTGTGTGGTATCATGTCTTAAAACGTGATACTGTAGGTGCACATATTTAATTAGCTGTCACAAAGGCTACCTTCAGAAGTTTCAGGTTGCAGGAGCCACGCAGCCTTGCCAATATACCCAGGGAGCCAAAAATCAGTAAAACACTATCCTGTAAAGTTTGTCAGTTTGCAGAAGAGGGGGTTTTGTCCCCCTCAAGTTGTTGTCAATATCATATAAAACGCAGCTAACCTCTTTAGGCTAAAAATTTGGAGGATTCTCGGCTAAGATGGCAATTACTTATTAAATGTGTCTGAAATTCAAGTG